>JBBPFJ010001123.1:0-24882 GCA_037975025.1 Excoecaria agallocha
GGTGCCAAACATCTACTGTACCAGATTTGAAACGGTGTGAAAAATGAGTCTCTGGTGCAGTAGACATGGTGTACAAGTCACCGGTCCTTTCCCCTTTTAAAAGTGGAAGCCCCGTGTTCTGTTCCTTTACACAAAAATCAACATCAGTAAATTCACAGTTAATAGGAAATTGAGTTGCTAACTGACTAATGAAGAGTAAATTTTTCTTCAAATTTGGAACAAAAAGGACATCACGAAGAGGCAAGGTTTGTCATTTTGTTGAATGTAGGAGGTACCAACACCTTTAATAGGTATTGATGAGCCATCGCCAATCATAATAGAATTAGTTCCAACATAGTTATGTATATTTGTCAACATACCTGACCTACCTGTCATATGATAGGAAGCTCCAGTGTCAGAGGTCCATTCTGTGTCAACAATGGAAGTGTCGAGAGTGAGTGCTGCAAGTGCTTGGGGGATCTCTTCCATTGAGGATGGTCGCTTTGGAATCCACCAGCAAATTTTGGCAATATGACCCGGTTTCCCACAGTATTGGCAGGTTTCATTGCGGTATAGATCACGCTCAGCTGCGATCATTCGTCATTCTCCTGGGGGAGGAGGTCGATGCTGTGCTGTAGATGAAGTTGAATTACCAGTGTAAGGATGAGCAGTATTCTGGGGTTGCTGGGCTTGAAAACCACGGCCTGAGTAAGTAAAGGGAGAACTACAGTTCCTTAAGCTGTTGTTTTGGGTTTGTTTTTGTTGGCCAAAAAAGGCAAGGTGGGATGGAAGATGAGAGGAATGTAGGTCAGTTTGGGAGAGAAACCAGTGACGTTGCTGGTCAAGACTTTGCAGTTGAGATATTAATTCTAAGTATGTTGGTCTTGGAGGTTTTAGCATGGTGGTGGTAAAAGTTTCATATTGTGGACCAAGGCTAGTAAGAAGACAAAAAACTTTTTCTTTGTCTGGCATAGGCTTCCCAATGGCAGCAATATTATCACATACACCTTTAAATATAAGTATGTGGTCTCCAATTGTTTTGGTGTCATCTTTGCGAAGATAACTGAGTTGTTGTCGTAGGGTGAATTCTCGTTCTTGGGAATCCTGTGCATATGCATCCTTCAAAGCATCCCAGACTGCAAGGGCTGTATCTAAGCCAATAACCAGCCCAAGAGCTTCTTCAGATAGAGTACCGATGATCCAACCCTTGAGAAAACGATCAGATTTTTGCCAGGTAATAAACTCCTTTGTCAGTTGAGTGGTTGAGGTTGCGGAGGCTGGGTCAAGGTCAGTGTATTTTGCTGGTATTGGTTTGTTATTGGTGAGATGATCTATTAAGTCTTGACTTTCTGCTAAGCCTAAGAGTTGTTCTCTCCATAATGGATAGTTGGAAGGTGTGAGTTTGAGTGTAACAAAGTTACCTACGTTTAATGATAATGAAGTCATGGTGGCTAGAATCTAGGCTCTGATACCAAGAAGAAAAATAGAGTATAGCTTAAACAATGTTATTTTTTATTGAACTGTTTGTCACACTTTTTTTGCTTACAATCACGATATTAATAACAAAATATATAAATGAAACTATATCTCTATTTCTTAAGTTTTCCACTGCTAGGAGAGTTATCATATTGTAGGAACTTGTTGCTTCTTAGAATCCTTGTTACTATCCATCTCTCCTTTGAGATTGCCGTGAGTGGGATCAACCTTATCACTCCATCTCCTTATCTCTCCAGGTTGTGCCTCATCCTTATCACTCCATGCACTCACAGCTGGCTGGATAATACCGTTAATAAAAGAGAGCTATGGCATGAACATGCACTTGAATTCTAAATTTAGTATTGAACACTTTACTATTTCAAATAAGGTAACTTATGATGTTAGAAAATCAAATAATAAATGTAATTCATATCACTTCAAACTAAAAATCAAGAAGCTAACAGAGACACGTGACATTAAAATATCCATTACAAAGCTGAATATAAGATCAGAGTATTTGCAGCATTATGCTGAATATCCATACTAGCATTTCTTGAGTTCTCTACATCTAAGCTAAAAGTATACACCTTTTTTAGTTTATACTAGATCTGTCATTTTATAATTCAACAACCCAGATCTAGCTGAAAATTTCATTAGAATTTCTAAAACCTAAGAGTTGCCCACCAGTCCCCACACAATAATGCAGATATTCACGTGTTCCTTTCATGGAATACCTCTTCGTCTTCTGAAACCTGGTATAGTTTTTTGGTTGCAGACTGATCATGATGAAGTCATCCATCTATCGGCCCTGTGCAGAAAAGGAGCAAGCTATCAGGAGATTGACTTAGCAGGCAAATAAAAATCATTACGCCATACAAGTAAAGAAGAAACAGGAGTACAATGCAAGGGTTGGGCTTTATAAGATAAAATGAAATGCTAAGAAATACTCATTTAGCACCCTGATAATAAGCACTTCAGAAGAAGACCAATTTTTAACTTACTAGCAAAGAGATAATAGGATCAGGCAGGAATAAGGCTGTCAAAGTACTGATATGAATCCCCTTCATAGTCCTGTAAACCATCAATATGTTGAGGCCTTAACTCTGTATCACAAATATTTTCAATTGTCCCCTGAAGCAGATTATAGCTCATCAATCTTCCATGTATGGCTAATACAATCGCTGACTCTTCTTCATTCTTGCCGACAATGACGCTCAAAATTGAAAATTTCCAGTTACGCACAGGAAAACCCCTGCTTATGGATTGAAGATCCACATGATACTTCATAATCCATCCACAATAGTCCGCTGCCGTCTCAAGAACATAATAATTCGAACCATGGTACCAATCTTTGTAAGCTATAACATGCAAATGCCCCTGAGACTCCCCAAAGTACCGAACTTTTAATTCGACAGGCAGAGAAATTTTCTTGAAAGTCCAATTATCAAAGCATCATTGTCGTCGGCAACAATAAAAAAATAAAAAAAAATCTTTATAACTTTAATTTTTATTTAAAAATAGATTCTATTAAAATATTTAAATGAATTTATTATTTTTTAGCGATAAAAATTAAATTTATTTTTAAATAATTAAAAATAAAATATATTTTCCTCTAAAATTTATTTATTTTTTAAATTTCAAAATATTAAAATGATACAAATTTACTTTTATTCAATACTTTAAAAGGCCAATATAGACCATTTCAGTAATTTTAGACACATGTGAACCATACTTTCATATTATCTATCAATAAAAATGTCTATATTTACCCCTGTAAAAATAAATATGTGCAATTTTAAATATTTTAGCACATTTATAAAAATAATTTTAAATGACAAATTTGTACCGATTTTAATACTTTGAAGAAAAATTTTTTATTTTTTCCATATTTTTATTTGAATGAATTTTTATAATTTGCTACACTCCTGTATATGGCTGTTTGACAATCTCAAGCCATGTTATCTACTTAGCGTTTATAATGTAAGTTTTTGTTGAGTTAAAGGTGTTCAGTTGGGACAACATTGAGTCAAGTGTGTGCATATATGAGTAACTATTTATATATTAAGCCTATTAAAATAACAAATTACAGGGATAATTATTATTGCTAATCGTAATTAAGAATGCATAATGAGAAGACTAATACAAATAGAAAATGATGTTATCATTTTCATAGAAGGTTAGGAAGTCCAAGGCGTGGGACTCCCTGCATAGGCACTCAGCTTCCTGGATAAAGTCTGGTTATGCCCAGCAGAACACTGCTAAGCGTGGCCCTTGACCAAGTATATTTCTTTCTATACAAATTAAATTTTATCAATAAAATAAAAAAATACATAAAATCATAAAATTTTAAAATACATAAAATTCATAAAACTGATGTAATTATTAGAATATATTTTTATTTTTTTTCGACGAAAACATAACATCCTACAGGTAATTTGATTTTTAAACGAAATTCAATTCATCTATTTTTTTATAGAAAAATGGTCAAAACATCTTTCACAAGAAAATAACACATTCCATTCAAAACAGACAATAATTTCCATTTAGAAATACAACAATCTCCAAATCGAGAGAATAACTAACGTACATAATAGCAATTTAAACTTCATTTAAATTTTATTAGGGTTAATTATAATAAAAGATCCAACTATAGGGTATTTTTTAATATTTGTACTAAATTTTATTTCGTTACAATTCGAACACTAAACTTACATACACTTTTTAATGTTAGAACTTCGTCAATATTTCTGTAAGTTTAAACGAAAGCAAGTGACATGGAAGTCCATGGACTTACGACTGAAATTTCCGTTGCTATTCCATCGCAAAAAATAATTAACTGCAAATTAGCAACGGTCATTGCCGTCGATATTCCATCGCTAAATATATTTAAATTTTTATAGTTTAATTAAATAAATTTATAATTACTTTATAATTATAATTTATAAATAAATTAAATTATTTAATATTATCTTTATTTATATTTTCTTAGAAAATTAATTATAAAGATGACAAAAAAAATAGAAAAAAATATTTAAGTTAATAAAGTTTCTCTATTTTAAAAATTAAGGGCATAAATAAAAATAAAATAAAATTTCATTGATATTCTTTTTGGTGCATAAAAAGGTATAAAAATCCATGAAACTACATACTATCTATTCCAACTAAATACGTTGAATCCAAAAAAAAAACTCCATTAAGAGGATCGTGCAAGGGACAAATTACTTATTTAAAAGATCATTAGACAAATATATCTATTTTGAAAATTTTAAGATAAAAGCAACCAAAAAATAATGATATTTTTTAGCCACACTAGAAAAAGTTAAGAGTAGCAAAATATAAGTTTTACACAATAAATAAATAATCCCAACAATGATTATTCGCTCATCTTTTTTGATTGTATAGCTTGATGCATAAATTCATCCCACATAATTAAGAAATTTTATTGTTATTTACAGTTTGATTATTGAAAAAAAATAGCAAAATTGATTTAAAAGAAAAATTCTATTTCGATTAATATTCCCCTATTTAATTTTTATAATTTTGTTATTTAGAATTTTCCTTCACTTTAGTTAACAAATTGGTTGAGAGTAACCTAACGGTTAATAGTACTTTTTAGTTTTTAATCATGATAAAATTATAAAATCTAATTTAATTAGGTTATATTACCAACATTTTCAAACTTATAAAAATTGTTTAATAGTAACTTAAATATTTTTTTTTGTTTTTCATCATATTTATAATTAATTTTTTAAGAAAATATAAATAAATATAATATTAAATAATTTAATTTATTTATAAATTATAATTATAAATTAATTATAAATTTAATAAATTAAATTATAAAAATTTAAATAATATTAGCGATGGAATAGAGACGGAATTTCCGTCGCTAATTTGCGCAGCATAATTATTTTTCGCGACGGAATAGCGATGGAAATTTGCGTCGGTAAATCCATATTGGGCGTCCACATCAACTACTTCCGTTTAAACTAACAGAAATATTGACGGATTTTCAAAGTTAAAAAGTGCTTAAAAGTTTAATGCTCGAATTGTAACGAAATAGAGTTTAGTACAAATATTGAAAAATATCCTATAATTGGGGCATTTTTTGTAATTAAACCTTTTTATTAATACGAATGAAGTAATTCTACAAAAATGCAAAGAAAATTTAGACAAATACAAAAATTAAATTTAATATAAAAAATTTCAGATATCAGTTTAATAATCCAATAAGAATTAGTGGATGCAAAGTTTTAAAAAGTGTAAGCGCATTTATATGCTGCAGTGAATTTGGCTTTAAAAAAATTAAATTGCCATCTCGAAGGAAGGGCCATCTCGACATGAAAGTCTTGTAAGTATTGTGGGGCTTTAGTGACTTGACCTCTACGTCGAGGTTGTGGAACAATGGGTATGCTAGTGGTATTTTCGATCGAGAAAGGTGAGATTGGTATATCCTCTCCATGTGTGCAAGGAATGTCAGCAGTACAAGACTAGGTTATGGTGCTGTTTAATGGTTCAGTTTGGTTGTTAAGAGTAGGCTCATCTTGTGAAGGAAGAGAATTTGTTATGGCCAGAGAATCAAGATCAAAGATTAAATCTTGATTTGGAAACAAAAAATTTTGATCATCTGAATCTTTATGTGATGTAGCGGAAGGTTGATAATTTTGGAAAGGGAATATATTTTCAAAGAAAATAACATCTCTTGAAACCATTACCTTTTTCTGAACAAGATAAAAAACGCGATATCTCTTTTTCCCATAAGGGTATCCAAGAAAGATGCATCGTGATGCTCTAGGATCAAACTCAGAATGCCTGCGTGCATGGGTAGAAGCAAAATATAAATTGCCAAATACTTGCAAATACAAATAGGTTGATGTCTTGTTGAACAGCTTTTCATATGGGGTTTTTCCTTGAAGAAGTGAAGTTGGTGTCCGATTTATGAGATAGGCTACAGTAAGAATGGCATCACCCCAGAAGTAATTAGGAAGACCAGCTTGAATGAGGAGGCCACGTGCCACATTTAACAAGTGTTTATGTTTTCGTTCAACGACACCATTCTGTTGTGGTGTATTGATGCAACTTGTTTGATGAACTATGCCCTTTTTTGAATAAAAATTATCAAGTGTGAATTATGGGCCATTGTCACTACGGACGATTCTGATCTTGGAGTCAAATTGAGTTTCAACCATGTTTATGAAATTGATCAAAAGATTTCCAGCATTTGATTTATGTTTCATAAGATAAATCCATGTACATCTGGAGTGATCATCAACAATAGTAAGGAAATATCTTGCACCGGAAAGAGAAGCAACTTTATAACCACCCCAAATGTCAACATGTATCAAATCAAAGTTGGATTCAATATTGATGGAACTTGAAGGAAAAGGAAGCCTTGCTTGTTTAGCCAAAGGACAAACTAAACACTGGTCTGTATTACAAGTTTTATTTTTGAGACATGAAATAGGAAACAATGCAGTGAGTTTAGAAGAGGGATGCCCCAGACGCTGGTGCCAAAGAGACGGATTTGAAACTTGGATATGGTTGCACATTCCTTTCTTGGCTTGATCGAGATAGTAAAGGCCCTTTCTTTCAATTCCCGTCCCAATCGTCTTCCCCGAACATAGGTCCTGAACAAAACAATGTTTGTTTAGAAAGATAGCTATGTGAGAGGAATTACAGGTCAGCTTACTAATAGAAATTAAATTCAAATGAAAGTATGAAATACACAAAACATTGTCAAGGATTAAATCAGGAGATAAAACTACTGTGCCAATATGTGTTACTTGTGCCATTGAACCATTTGGCAATTCCACAGTGTGGTTTATGACAGGCCTCGAGTGTGTAAACATTGTCTAATCATATATCATGTGATCTGTGCATCCACTATCCAAGATCCAAGAACTCCTTTTTCCATCAAGATTAAGTGAAAAAGCTTTACCTGAAAGTTCATCTTGAATTGAGCCACTACTAACATGGTTTGCAACAGAGGATTTAGTTTTTAACAATTCTAGTATTTGTCGGCATTCTTCAGCGGTGAATGGAAGGCTTGTCTCCTTCTTTTCAGTTAGGCAGGTCATAGCTTGATTTCCCTTTGAAATTGTTGCATTACTCTCAGCCTCAGTTGCTACCTTCTTCTTACGACAATAATCTGATGTATGTCCCTTCCAACTGCAAAAGCCACATTTGAGATGTGTACGACAATTTTTGGTGGTGTGGTTTATCTTGTTGCACTTTGAGCATTTTTGTTCATTTTCAGATCCACGGTTCAAGTTCTTAACAGCAAAGACAGCAACATCTGGTTGAGCATGATTTTTTCCGATTGTCACCTCTGCTTGCTTCTCATGACGAAGAACTAGTGAGTATGCTTTATTCACTGTGGGTAACGGATCTAGTAGCAACGTGTTACTCCGAACACTAGCATATGACCCATTAAGACCCATGAGAAATTTCATGGTTTTCTGTGTTTCTAAATATGCAGCCACCTCTTTGATTGATCCGTAAGTGCATACGGGAAAAGTACAAAGTACATCACGCTCATCCCATAACCCCTTTAATTTCGAAAAATAAGATCCCATAGACATGTTACCTTGCACACAATCGTGAATTTCGTTCTCAATATTAAACAATTGAATTGCATTCACATGTGAAAATCTCTCCAGCAAGTCAAGCCATATCTATCTAGCATCTTTGCAATTAATGACACTACTGGCAATCTCTTTGGACATAGATCCCAGCAGCCAAGTTTTTACTAAATTGTTGTAGCGATTCCATTGTTGATGTTCATCTGAACTCTTTTTATCTGGCTCATTGATTGAGCCATCTATGAGTCCAACTTTGTTTTTGACTATCAAAGCCATAGTCATGGATTGTTTCCATGTGCTATAGTTGTCTTCGACCAACACCTGGGGTACAAGGATGGCACTAGGTTGGTCTAAATGATGAAGATAAAGTTGATGATTGGGATTGTCCCATTTTACACCTGAGGCCGTGCTTCTTGATTTGTCATCTGCCATAGAAGTCGGCAAGGATTTGTATTTATAGTTTGCTTTGATGCCCAGAGCGATGCTCTGATACCATGAAAGTAAAATAATATGAGAAAGGTTTTCTGTATATATTGAAACAAGGAAGAGTACAAATATATATACTGGTATCAATCCTAACTATTGCCTACAATTATGTCCAATCATTTACAAACAAGGAAAGAAATACTTGACAGATATAAGAAATGATTGATAGATATAATGGCATAAACTACGGCTCAATTTCCTTAACAATCATTTCATGTGATAAAAAAGAATAGGGTGTAATTAAGAAGCTGGATGGTCAAGAACTACAGCCTAAGAAAAATCATAAGGGTTACTGATTGTAAAATTGAATAAATTAAAGAATCGTACCAATCTTAAGCTATCAAAAGTGAAATCAGTGTTCCGTTATTAGACAAATTTCAGCAATACAAACGATTTTGATCAGACAAATTTCAGAGAATAAACAACAAATTTCTAGAGCTTCTATAAATGGGGCTGTAAAGCGTTGTACGTTTTGAAACTTGTTCGTGTTTAACACTGCACAACCAAGAAAGAAATTCAATAGCAGATACACAAATGCTTAGTTGCTGTTTAATCAAAATTCAATTCTCAAACAAGAAATATCAAAAGGGGAAAGAGAGAGAGAGAGATAAAAATTAAGCGCAAGAAAAATAGATAAAGGAAAACGAGGATGCTCACAGTTTCTAGAAGAGGAAAGGGGAGGAGGAAGAAGGAACTACTTTGGATCCTTAAAAGCAAGAAACCTCTAAACCTTAAAATTATACTTAATTAAGCAAATCCAAGAAGCAGATTAACATGCCAACATGGCCAATAAAGACCACATTCAAGTGTCTCTTTTTGTTGAACTATATAAATAAATTAGCATTCTAACTTGATCCTACCGCAACACACATACACGTACACATTTTTAACTATATAAATAACGATTAGTAAATGCACTCAATAAAGGAACTGGGACTACAATGAACAGCATTTAAACCAATTGTATTTCACTTAATTTCGAGAAAAAAGTTGAATCTCACAAATCGCACAACCAAATTTAATATGTACTATATACACAGCAAATTTAAGAGGGAACGTCTAGGCACGTATATTATAATACTCCTAAGATAAAAAATAATTTGCCATGAGTTTTCACATGCTCCGAGATACACAGAAAAATGTGATGGTTATTAAACCAGCCAAGTTCAGGTAATATTTTAGTTAGAATTTCATCAAAAGAAATCGAATTGGAAGAATCATGATTTCCTGATAATACTTCAGGTGGAATTTCATTGGTCAGCAATAATTAGACAAGTAAAATGAAGAACTGATATTCTTGACTTTTACTATGAAGTACAGGAGAAATTGATTTCTTGGTGAAAAATTGGCAAGAAAAGAAAGAGAAAAGTCAGATGCCTCTAAATAAATTGGAAGCACAGACCCTAAAATATGCATGTTTTTCTCAAGTTTATTATCTTGTCCAATCAATTCTGAGTGTCAAAAATGATAATCTTTTCTGAAGGTACCACGAACTCTCAATAACCATTAATTTAAAAATGTTTAAAGAGCCAAAATAAGTGTATATTTAAGGGCAAACTTAAACAGAGGATAACTGAATGGCTAGATTGTTCCCTGCATGCTTACCACCACTAATGAGAGTGAATGCAGGAACAAGAAGAGACAGGTTGGCTTTGCAGCAGCAACATTTTACTAAGAAAAAAAATTTACAGCAGCAACCTTTTACTAATTCAGTCAGTTACATCCTAAACGTTAAACTACAAAATCAAAATTAAAAAAGAACAAGAATAAGAGAGACCTGCAATGAAACACAATTGGGAATGAGTTTCAGCCTCGCCAATTTTTCAGATTCTTCTTTCGTGAGTTTGTCTTGTAAAGAACTATTCTCGCCCCAATATTCTGAAACCATTGCATTAGTTTTCTCCTCTTTGTTATTCCAGTCAACATATATTAAGTTTGCTGTATGTATTATCACTCTCACTCCTCGAGGATATACAAGAAGCATAGCCTTTGAATGGTGTGTCCCAAATGAAATCGGCAGTGGGGGTTTATGCAGAATCCAGTTCGCAAGCTTGCATCTCTAGATACAGAATAACAAAGTCAAAAAGCATGCTTTCAAATTGTATGGAGATAAGGAGATAAGAAGAATACAGGGAAAACCTTCATATGTTCAAGTGTACTATCACCCTCCCCGTGAATAACAAGGACACGAGGAATTTTCATAAGTGTTGGGCATGCTGCATCAGGTAACAAAAAAAAAAAAAAAACAAAAGAAAAGAAAAGAGCATGGCCAGAAAAAAACATGCAATGTGAAACGATAAAGGCAACAATTAGCTCGCACCAACAAAATCATAAGTGATCCCAAGAAATGCATTTATAGCGCCAGTAAAATACGACCCATGAATAATACTGTTAGTGCACATAAGTGTAACGATGAAAAATTGATCTGAAATGGGGTATTTTCTAAACGTTTTGATGGCATGTCCAAAAGGAGAATCCACATGAGCAAAACAATATAACACACAAGTGAAGAAGAGCAATACCCATTTCATCAAATCTAGAAAAAATACTCAAGAGGGCAGATTTCACAGTTGAAAAAATCACAAAAATAACCACAATCGGGACATAATTGGTTACATGAAAAAGGAAGAAGGTGATGTGAGGAAGGGGAAGAGAGAAAGGAGCGAGAATCGCGAAGTGGTTAGTCCGATTGAATTTCTTTCAATATGGTTTAGGGATACAGCCTTACTTCTTGACGAACCCTACTCTGCTGCGACTTATCGACGCTTTTAATAGCAAAATACTCAATAGTCTTCTTCTTTCGTCCTTTATATACAGTCTGTACATAAACTAAAGAACGTTAGTAAAGAATCAAAACAGAGATTATCATCGGTGTTCGAAGATTTGAAAATTTAAGCAAGTAATCATTTAGTATTTGCCATGACCAATGGCTTCATAGATCTGGAAATGGTTCATGCTGGCTGAATTGACTCTCTAGGGTTCCGATTCAAATATAACAACAAGAAGATAAGAGAGGTAGAAACAAAAAGGTGATTTTATGGCGGGAGAAGCAAGAAGGAGAGGGAGAAAGCAAAGAAAAAGAGGCAAGACATTTTATACCTAGGGCAACATATATGCAAAATACTTAAATGCCCCTAAAATAGCAACCGAAATAGTATTCCGTTGCTATACAACAAGAAAATTATTAAATAGCAACGGAAAATAATTTCGTTGCTAATTAGCAATGAAAATTAAATTTCGTTGCTAATTTAGCAACCGCAAATATTTTCCGTTACTATTTTTCATAGAAAATGAAAATTAGCAACGAAAATCCATTTCCGTTGCTACTTTTAATTAAAAATGAAATTTAGCAACGGAATTTATATTCTTTTTTTTCCTTTGCTAAATTTCGTTCCAAAATTTTTTCGCTCTCTAATGGTGCCATATTTAGCAACGGTTACAGATTTCCGTTGCTATTTTTTGTTGCTATATTTTGGAGCTAAAATTTTCTCCCTTTTTAGCAGCGGATTACCACAATTTTTTATTTCGTTGCTAAATATAAAAAATTCAATCAAATGTAGCAACGGAATTGAATTTCCGTTGCTAATTATACAAATATGTTGCTAAATTAGCAACGGAAATAATTCCATTGCTATTTTGATATTTTCTTGTAGTGTTTTTGGACTTGTTGATTAATTAACTAATTATTCGGTGAGAGTTAATTCAGTACGCATTGTGTGAAACACCATATCATTAAATCTTTTTTTTTAACGCATAATAAAGTTTTATTAATAACTACGTATAATATTTTAATTACACCAGATCTATGAGAAACTTTTGTCCAACTAATATCTCATAAATTCTAATTAATCGAAAATAACACAAAAGAGAAGAAACATTAGGCATGTATAGAGATAGTAAAAAGAAAGTTATTGGACATGAGTGGAAATTTGATGCACCAAAGACAGAATGACGGTTACATCATCAAGTTTGCAACCAGTATATCCTACATACCCAGCTTTGAACTGAATCACCAAATGGACTCCTGACTGCCAAATTTCTCAATCCAGTCTAAGCGACAGCATTGTCAAATTTCTTCTTCTACTGATCTCTCTACACGTGGCCTCTTCTTAATCGCCATAAACACATTAAAATATATAGGAAGCAGACAATAGAAATCCTGAACTCCAACCGATTTTATTTAAATCTACTGATCTTTACTGCCAAATTGAAGCACAGAGTGAGCTAGAGAGATGTCATTGTCGTCTCTCACCGCTAAAGATACCGACTTCACTCAGGCACGTGTTCATTCTTGACGAATTTACACAAAATCGGTAAATTAAAAACCATGTATGAACACTTACGTGTTCATTCCTGAGGAATTTACACAGAAGAAAACGTGAAATTTTAGGTTTAAAATGATAGAGTTGGGGTTTAAAAGTAAAAAGGGTTTTTTTAAAAAACTTAAAATTAAAAAGGAGATATTTTTAAAACTTTAAAATTGATGAATGCATTTTTAAAAAGTAACAAGAGTGCAGTTATGGTTGTATTTGTTAGCAGTGGTGGTTTGGATGGATATCATGGGTTCAGCAGGGGCTTTCACTTTTTGATAATCTGTGGCTGCAGTGGACGCTTTTTTCTGCTACTGTTCTGTTTCAGTTTATTTTATGTTTTAGCCTTTGGAGCTGTGTCTGTGTGCTGTTTTTTGCTTCAGTTGTTGGAGCTGTTTGCTTCTCTTCTTTTTGGGTCTAGTAATTAGTTGGCTTTGGCCTGGTTCTTTTGGGTTGAGTTTGGCAGGTTTTTTAGTTTTCCTTTTAGTTTTGGAGGAATTCGTTTTATTTTGTCTGTCAGTTGTTGGAGTTCCCTGGTCCTTTTTCAGGTTCTCTTTTGGTTTTTTTCCTGGTTGGCTTGGTTTTTTGGCTTTCTGTTTGTAGTTTTTAGGGTGCCTGGCGCCTTGGGTTCTGCTTTCAGTTGTTCGTGGTGCTGGCCATCCTTCAGCTACCTCCTATTTCTAATTAATAAATTCTCTGCTTATCAAAAAAAAATAGCGATATTTTGTGTAAATTCCTCAAAACGTTAAAAGTCTTGAGGTTACATTTCACAGCCCCAATGCTCCAAGAACTTGCTAGAAAGTTCGTTAACCAAAATAATAATAAATAAATTAAGGACCAGTACGAGATTGATTGAGAAATTACAAGAACCAGTTTATAATAACAATCACTATTAGAAACCCACGACGAGGAATATGACAAGTTTAGGGGTATGGCCATATGTATAAATGTTTAATCTATAATCCCACGACTAGGAAAGCCAAGAGCTTATTTATTTTTTTTAATATAGGAGATGGAGGATGGTGGGAATTTAAGCTTAGGTAATAAATACCATTATTTCAATTGTTTAGCTATCCATTTATTCTTAGAATATTATTACTAACACGATTTTGGTTGTTTGTTAAATATTATGCTGAATTGAATTAAATGTTTCTTATATTTCCTTGTTTAGTTTTACATAGTAAACAAAATCTGCAGAAACGAGAGTCAACTTATAGCTATAACATACCTGAACAGAACGATAAACGATAATTCTTCGATTTGACTAGAAAACGATGAAAAGTATTTGCTTTAATTAGGAAGATTGAAACAAAAAACAAACCAAATTTGATCAAGTCCAAGGAAGAGATCAAACAAATAATTATTCACAACAAATAATTGAATAATTGATTCCTGTCCAGAACAACTAACCATATATAATTTTAGAAATATCTTGTTTAAACTATGGTCCTTATATATTTAATGAATCAATAATAATTATAAGGATAGCAATACAATACAATCCACACAAGTGCCATTTCAAGCTCTTGCAATAACGAAACAGCCTGAGCTTGAAAGTTGTACAAAATTCTATATATACATCAAACCAGCAGGGTAGACAACACAATATATTATGCAGCACCAAAGCTTAAATCAAGATATCAAACTTAAACAAAAATTTCTCCCAATTCTATTGCAGAAAATGGCTTTGTCAAAGGAAGCCATTTAGCTACCACCAGCTGCGAACATACTTGTCTCATTGTTGGCCGCAAGTGAGGATTTTCACTCACACATACAAATGCAAGCTTCATAGTCTTCACCACTCCTTCAGCAATTTTACTATAAGGAAGCAAGAGGCGTTGGTCTATCACATCCTTCAGCAGGGTCTTTTGGTCGGTTGGGGGATACGATGAGGACGAAGATGATGGAAAAGACGAGATGAGATCTCCTGGATGTTTTCCCATTATTATTTCAAGTGTAATGACTCCAAAACTATACACATCACATTTTTCATTCACTTTCATTGTATATGCTAGCTCTGCAAAATCCAATCACAATGCATCTTATCAATAATTATCAGTCATAATACAAAACTTGGTCAGAGATAGAATAAAATAGTGAAGTCTAAGATATTAAATTAAATAAGTGATTATAGATAGGTGATATCAGAGTATGAACCTGGAGCAATGTACCCAAATGTGCCAGCAAATGATGTCCAATTTGACGAGTTAGGAACCAATAGCCTAGTTGTGCCGAAGTCGGAAACATAGGCCTTATATTGTAAATCCAACAAGACATTGTTACTGGTAATGTCTCGGTGAATAATTGGAGGCGAGCAATCATGGTGCATATATGATAATGCATTAGCTATTCCTTCTATTACATTTAGCCTTTTGATCCAATCCAACTCCATTGCTTCTACTATGTCAATTAAAGCCTTTCTCAGACTTCCTCTTTCAATGAAGTCATAAATCAAAAATGTGTGTTTGGGATGTGAACAAAACCCATGTAATTTCACAATGTTTCGATGACGAATGTTTGTCAATGTAGCAATCTCACTTGTAAATGCTTTGAGATCAATACATGATTGGTGAAGCTTCTTCACAGCAACCACTCGACCTGGTGATAACATAGCTTTGTACACAATTCCATACCCTCCTTCCCCAATGCAGTACTTGGAGTTGAATTCTTCTGTAGCCTCAATGATGCTTTCATACTGCAGATTAGGATGATGGCCCCAGATCATATTATTAGCTTCATTGCTTAACTCCCCTGATTTAGCTTTGTTGTCTTTTATTCTTCGAAAAAGAATGAAGAAACCTCCAACTAAGACAAACAATAATAGCAACAAACCACCTAAAAGAGGAAGAAGAACTATGATGCCTACTTTGTTTCCCGTTCTACGAAAAATGCATACCTTAAGCATTGTATTATTGCCACATAGGTTCTTATTATTTCTAAGTGCTTCAAATGGAGCCTCACGAAAGCTATAATATTGGGAATTTGGCCCTCCAATTCATTGTATGATATGTCCACTTTTGTCAAGCTTAACAAATTATCAAAACTTGCTGGAATTGAGCCTGATAGAAAATTGTGGGAAAGGTTTAAGCTTTCTAATTGATACAACTCTTCAAACTGTTGCGGGATCTCATCTACTAGCAAATTACGACTTACATCAAGATCTTCTAAAGAGAGCAAGCTGCTCAACTGTGATGGAATGCTATTTGTCAATCTGTTCTTGCTGAGATTCAAGAACAATAATCCTAAGCACTCTCCAAGATGCTCTGGGATTGCTCCACTTAGATTATTTGCTGCTAGGTTGAGGCGTTGTAGATTGGATAGCATTCCTATTTCTTTAGGGAGGCCACCGGAGAGCTTGTTCTCATTAAGAGTTAATTCAAGCAACTGTAGCTTTCCCAATTCTTTCGGAATAGGCCCTGCAAGCTGATTGGATGAGAGGTCTATAAGTTGCAATTTAGATACCTTGCCGATTTCAACGGGAATTGTGCCAGAGATATTATTCTTGGAGATTTTTAAAGTTGACAAATTCAAAAAATTTTCCCATTTCCATAAAAGCTCACCATAAAATTTGTTATCACTTAAATCCATATAACTTAGGTGTGGATGCATGCCAAATGCTTTAGATATGTTTCCTGTGAGTTGGTTTCTTTCAAGACGAAGTCTCAGCAAGCCACTACAGTTTCTCAAGCTTTTTGGCATAGGACCACTAAAATAATTGTCAAAAATAGGAAAAAATTGAAGTTTCCCACCAAGGCATATGTCTTGTGGCAAATGGCCACTGAACTTATTTGAACAAAGTTCCAATCTCTCTAGGTGAGTAAGGTTCTTCAATTGAGAATGAACAGCTCCGTTAAGATTATAGAAACCCAAGCAAAGATCAACAAGTGATTTTGTCAAGTTGGAAAAAGAGCTTGGAATTGTACCAGAAAGATTATTATTTGACAACTCAAGAGCTTTAATGGATCTTAACATTCCAATTTCTTTCGGCATTGAACCAAATAGTTGATTGTGATGAAGATACAGAATGGATAGGTTTGTCAGGTTGCCTATAGAACATGGAATGACACCACTGAGGTTATTATGTGACAACTCAAGGTTTGTGACAGATCTCAACATTCCAATTTCTTTCGGTATTGAACCAGATAGTTGATTGTGATGAAGATACAGAATGGATAGGTTTGTTAGGTTGCCTATGGAACATGGAATGACACCACTGAAGTTATTATGTGACAACTCAAGGTCAGTGACAAATCTCAACATTCCAATTTCTTTCGGTATTGAACCAGAGAATTAATTGTGATGAAGATACAGAATGGATAGGTTTGTCAGGTTGCCTATGGAACATGGAATGACACCACTGAGGTTATTATGGGACAACTTAAGGTCTGTGACAGATCTCAACATTCCAATTTCTTTCGGTATTGAACCAGAGAGTTGATTATCATAAAGATAAAGAATGGATATGTTTGTCAAGTTGCCTATGGAACATGGAATTACACCACTGAGGTTATTATTTGACAAGTCAAGATTTGTGATAGATCTCAACATTCCAATTTCTTTCGGTATTGAATCATTGAGTTGATTGTCATAAAGATAAAAATGGGATAAGTTTGTCAAATTACCTAGAGAAATTGGAATGGTACCACTGAGATTGTTATTTGACAGGCTAAGGGTTGTGACAGATCTAAACCTGCAAATTTCTTGAGGTATTGAACCGGATAGTTTATTGTGATCAAGATAAAGAATGGATATGTTTGTCAAGTTGCCTATGGAACACTGAATGATACCATTGAGCTTGTTATTTGACAAGTCAAGACTATCAAGTTTTGAAATTTTAGAAATATGTGACGGAATAATCCCATGAAATGAGTTGTTTGAAAGGTCAAGCTTCACTAGACTTGGAAAAAAAGAAAAGTTTATACTCTGAAGCGTACCTTTCAAAGAAGAACTTTCGAGGCTTATTTTGGTTACCCTGCCAGCTTTGTTGCAGGAAATGCCATACCAATGGCAAGGAGTGGTGCTTGGTTCCCATGAAGATAAGATAGATTGGCTATGATTGTCAAGAGAAGCTTTCCACCACAAAAGACCACTTGCTTCATTTCTAACAGCAGAAAAAGAAGTTTTGTGAACAGCAAAGGAAACAACAAACAGATGAGGAATTGGTATAATTATAATAAGGAAAAAGAAGAGGGACAACATGGGAACTGGTTCCTCAGGAAATAAATACATTACTTGGGAATCAAGGGGAGTTATGTTTACGAAATATTTGCGTTGCAATTACAATGCTACTTATAAATCCTTTATATAGAAGGTCATCAACAATGGCTTTAATTGAAGAAGAAAATGAAATCCATTGGCATCTTTGGTTCACAAATGAACCTTTCATAGACTTGCAGTTTAATAGTCAAAGGAATTCACATGTTTACCATTTTACACTCGCGGTGTTGCTAATTTGTTGAAAAAAAATTATTTACATCTGTACCATAAATTTTATAAATTATATTTATACCAATTCCTTGATCAATGATGAATATATATTCCGCTAAGTTCCCAGATAATTATTAATTCCAATGTTCACGGCACCAACTTGGAAGCACTTGAGACAGAATTGATTTGAAAGATTAGAATTTGAAAACAACGTGGCTTGACTTGACTTGGTATAATAATGGCATTGTCTTAATGCTAAATGACTAGCTAGTTATTGTACAACAACTTGAAAATTCCTTTCGAAAACAGGCCTTGCTGCCTTTGAAAAATAAAATTTGAAAAATCAAAACTCCCAAAAATTAGGTCCATACTGTCAAATGCCTTGAATTTAGGCATTTTTTGTTTGTCAAAAGTTGTTGCTTCCTTTGTTTTTTAATATCTTCTAGAAGTTGAAAGTGATGAAGAAAGAAGCAAAATTGAATTTGGAGAGTAACCAAATTGTTGAATATATTTTTCTTTCATTTTGTCAACAAAATTGGTAGGTGGCACAGTGGCACCTGCATGCCTATAAAAGGAGAGGTTTACTCTCATTTTAGGCAATAGAGAAAATATAGTTATTGAGAGAGTTTTGCTCTAATTAATAAGAGAGCATTTTGTGAGCGGGTGTAATTGGGTTTTGGGTTGAGAGTTACTCCACTTGTATTATTACTTATTCATAGTGAATTTTTGCTCCTCTTCTCCCGTGGACGTAGGCACATTGCCGAACCACGTAAATTTGTGTGTCATTAATTTTCTTTATACTTTGGCTATTTTATTCATTATTGCCATTAAATTATTGTCAAAATAGCGCATCGATCCTAACAATTGGTATCAGAGCCAAGGTATTTTCTTAGTATGCTCTGTGGTTGCAGTTTAAACTAATCTTCCACATCAGAAAAGATTTTTCCTTGGATACTGTTCACATATATAGTACTGTTCAGCTATACAGTTACTGTTCATCCATACAGTCACTGTTCATTTATACGGTACTATTCATACGGTTACTATTCACGTGTACGGTTACTATTCACGTGGAATAGTTGGAGCTATTTTTTGAAGTTCGTAATGGCAGCTACAAGATTTGATATTGAGAAATTTGATCGCAACGTAAATTTCTCTTTATGGAAGATTAAGATGCGTGCCATCTTAATTCAGAATGGGCTTGAGAAAGCCTTATTGGGAAAGGATAAAATACCAGAGTCAATGACTGAAGAAAAGAAGGAGGAGATCATTAACAAGGCAGTTTCCACAATTCAGCTCTGTTTGTCAAATGAAGTTCTTCAGGAGGTTATCAATGAAGATACAGCAGCTGGCTTATGGACGAAGTTGGAGTCCTTGTACATGTCCAAAACCCTGACCGACAAGCTGTATCACATGACGCGGTTCTACACATTTCAAATGCAGGAAGGTACTTCTGTTAAAACCTATCTTGAAGAATATACATCAATTTTAGTAAGTCTAGAAAATGTTGGTGCTAAAGTTGATGATGAAAATGCTGCTTTGAAATTGTTGTGCTCACTACCACCGTCATATAAGAGTTTTAGGGACACAATGCTTTATGGAAAAGATAGTGTGTCTTTGACGGAGGTTAAGACAGCTTTACTCTCTAAAATTATAATTGATAAAGGGATTGTCGGTAGTAAAGAAGATAATGTAGCAGAAGGTCTTGTTGCTAGAGGAAGGCCTAAGAATAAGAATTCAGGCGGTAGCAGGTCTAGGTCAAAATCTAGACATAAAAATTTGATCTGTAACTATTGTCATAAAAAAGGGCACATTAAGGCTGATTGTTATAAGTTGAAAAATAAACAATCAAATGAAGAAAGAAAAGAACAATACGCCGAAGCTAGTGTTGCTGAAAATGAGTCCACATCTGATGTTCTTTTAGTTACTAACAGTGAAAGGTGCAGATTCAAAGATGATTGGATTATGGATTCAGGTTGCTCTTATCACATATGTCCCAATAGGGACTGGTTCTCCACATATAAATCTTTTGCAGGTGGAGTTATTTTGATGGGCAACGATGCAGCTTGCGAAGTTATTGGCAAGGGCACAATCCAAATCAAGATGCATGATGGCGTGATACGAACTTTGACAGACGTTCGTCATGTTCCTGATATGAAGAAGAATCTCATCTCTCTGAGCACCCTTGATGCTGGTGGGTGCAGATACTCAGGTGAAGGTGGAATCATGAAAATTAGCAAAGGTGCTCTGGTGGTTATGAAGGCTCGACAGATTGGAAGTCTTTACATTCTGCAAGGAGCCACAGTTACAGGAGCTGCTGCTGCAATTTCTACTCAACTGTCTGAAACCGACATCACCAAACTGTGGCATATGAGGCTAGGCCACATGAGCGAGAAGGGCTTGACCTTGTTAAGCAATAAGGGTCTTTTGAGTGGACAAAATACTGGCAAGCTTGATTTTTGCGAGCACTGTATTTTTGGAAAGCAAAAACGTGTCAGTTTCAGTACAGGTACCCACACAACCAAAGGTACTTTGGATTACATACATTCTGATCTTTGGGGGCCATCACAAGTTCCATCAAAAGGTGGTGCCAGATACATGCTTGTCTTCATCGACGACTTCTCGAGGAAGGTTTGGGTTTATTTTCTCAAACACAAGGATCAGGTATTTTCCACATTCAAGCAATGGAAAACCATGATAGAAAAGCAGACAGGAAGGCAAATAAAGAGGCTGAGGACAGACAATGGCTTGGAGTTTTGTGCAAAAGAGTTCAATGACTTCTGCAGCAATGAAGGCATTGTGAGGCATCACACAGTTCGCATGACACCCCAGCAAAATGGAGTTGCTGAACGCATGAACAGAACTCTTATTGAGAGAGCACGATGTATGCTTTCAAATGCTGGATTACCAAAGAGTTTCTGGGCTGAAGCTGTTTCTACGGCTTGCTATTTATTCAATCGTTCTCCATCAGTTCCAATTGGCTTCAAGACTCCAGAAGAAGCTTGGTCTGGCAAACCTGCAGATTATTCAAATTTGAGAATTTTTGGCTGCCCAGCATACATGCACGTCAATGATGGCAAGTTAGCACCGAGAGCAAAGAAGTGCATTTTTCTTGGATATCCATCAGGGGTAAAAGGATATAAACTTTGGTGTCCAAAATCATCCAAAGTTATAATCAGTAGAGATGTCACATTTGACGAAAGTTTCATGCTTCACTCGAAAAATGAAGTATTGGTACCTTGCAGTTCTAATAAGCAGGAGGAGGCCAGTCAGAGGCAGAAGATAGATGTTGCAGATTATCTTGCTCAACAAGTTTCTACCTTACAGTCGGATTCACAACCATCCAGCTCTCAGCAAGATGATTCAGAGCCCAACTCAGTTGAACTGGAGCAATCATACTCTATTGCCAAAAATAGAGAAAGGAGAGAAATAAGTAAGCCAGTAAAATTTAATGATTATGTAAACTTGGTGGCTTATGCTTTGTCCGCAGCTGAGGAGATCAACAATGATGGAGAACCAGCCACATATTCAGAAGCCATTTCAGGAGTAAACTCAAACAGATGGTTGATAGCTATGCAGGAAGAAATGGAGTCCTTGCATAAGAATGGCACTTGGGAGCTCGTGAAACCACCAAAAGGAAAAAGGATTATCGACTGCAAATGGGTTTTCAAGAAAAAAGAAGGCAACCCAGGCATTGAAGAAGCAAGATACAAAGCTCGCCTTGTTGCAAAGGGGTTCAAACAAATTCAAGGAGTGGATTTCAATGATGTCTTCTCACCAGTTGTGAAACATTGTTCCATTCGCATGTTGCTTGCTATGGT
This sequence comes from Excoecaria agallocha, assembly GCA_037975025.1. Classification (NCBI taxonomy): domain Eukaryota; kingdom Viridiplantae; phylum Streptophyta; class Magnoliopsida; order Malpighiales; family Euphorbiaceae; genus Excoecaria; species Excoecaria agallocha. The sequence continues at coordinate 22,081 of JBBPFJ010001123.1, forward strand.
GGCTAAGTATGACTTGGAATTGGAGCAGTTAGATGTCAAAACTGCTTTTCTACATGGTGAACTTGAAGAACAAATTTACATGCAACAGCCAGAAGGCTTTAGGCATGAAGGCAAGGAGGACCATGTTTGTTTGCTAAAGAAATCTCTATACGGCCTTAAGCAGTCTCCCAGGCAGTGGTATAAGAGGTTTGACTCCTTCATGATCAGCAATGATTTTTCAAGGAGTAATTATGACAACTGTGTTTACTTCAGAAGGTTAGTTGATGGGTCATTCATATACTTATTGTTATATGTTGATGATATGTTGATTGCTGCAAAGGATACTTCTGAAGTTAAAAAGCTGAAAGTTCTGTTGAGTAAAGAGTTTGAGATGAAAGATCTTGGAGCAGCAAAGAAGATTCTCGGGATGGAGATTCAGAGAGACAGGAAAGCAGGGAAGTTATTTCTCACTCAAAGGAAATATGTTGAGAAAGTTCTGGAGCGTTTCGGCATGCAAGATGCAAAACCTGTAAGTACTCCGTTAGCTGCTCATTTCAAGCTTTCAGCCGCACTATCACCACATACAGATAAAGAGAAAAGATACATGGATCATGTTCCATACTCCAGTGCAGTAGGAAGTCTTATGTATGCCATGGTATGTACTCGACCTGATATTTCTCATGCAGTTAGTGTTGTGAGTAGATTCATGGCAAATCCTGGTAAAGTTCACTGGCAAGCAGTGAAGTGGATTTTGAGATACTTGAAAGGCTCAGTTGATACATGTTTGGAGTTTAGTAATGGTGATAGCAGTTTAGTTGGTTATGTCGATTCTGACTATGCAGGAGATCTCGACAAAAGGAGATCTTTGACAGGCTACGTATTTACATTTGGTAACAGTGCTGTCAGTTGGAAATCTACATTGCAATCTACAGTTGCATTATCGACAACAGAAGCTGAATACATGGCAGTGACTGAAGCAATCAAAGAGGCTATTTGGTTAAGGGGTTTATACAATGAGCTCAATTCAGATCATCAGGTGACTGTTGTCTTCTGCGATAGTCAAAGTGCAATACATCTGACCAAAGACCAGATGTTTCATGGAAAAACAAAGCACATTGACATCAGGTACCATTTTGTTCGTGATATTATCTCAAAAGGAAGTGTTATAGTTCAAAAGATTGGTACTGCAGACAATCCAGCTGATATGTTAACAAAGTCTCTTCCTACTACCAAGTTCAAGCATTGCTTGGATTTGATCGGCGTATGTACGTAGCACTTAAACTTACTTGGAGAAGGTGGAGTTAAGTTCACTATGGATAAAATTCAAGTCAAGGTGGAGATTTGTCAAATGCCTTGAATTTAGGCATTTTTTGTTTGTCAAAAGTTGTTGCTTCATTTGTTTTTTAATATCTTCTAGAAGTTGAAAGTGATGAAGAAAGAAGCCAAATTGAATTTGGAGAGTAACCAAATTGTTGAATATATTTTTCTTTCATTTTGTCAACAAAATTGGTAGGTGGCATAGTGGCACCTTCATGCCTATAAAAGAAGAGGTTTACTCTCATTTTAGGATATTGAGAAAAATAGAGAAAATATAGTTATTGAGAGAGTTTTGCTCTAATTAATAAGAGAGCATTTTGTGAGCGGGTGTAATTGGGTTTTGGGTTGAGAGTTACTCCACTTGTATTATTATTTATTCATAGTGAATTTTTGCTCCTCTTCTCCCGTGGACGTAGGCACATTGCCGAACCACGTAAATTTGTGTGTCATTAATTTTCTTTATACTTTGGCTATTTTATTCATTATTGCCATTAAATTATTGTCAAAATAGCGCATCGATCCTAACACCCACACTAGCTAATTCAGAAACTTAAGAAAACAAGAAGGATAATTAATCTATTTTCTTATTCAAAAAGATTAAAGATGGCCAAAATGAACAGGGAAGAAGAGAAATTTAGACCCACACCCAAAATAGCAGAAACTGATTGAAGAATATTGCGACCTTGTAACATAGCAGCCTTTTTCGCTGAATGAAGATTGGAAAAGGTCCACATTCCACATACACCAGCTCCAATCAAGCAGTGTATCAGTAATAAAAGGAAGTATATAATCCAATCCTATAAATCCACAGTAGTGCCAATTTACTTGAAACAGAGTCCATTACTAGAACAACATGACTTCGTCTAATCCAATAAGTTTTGCCACTAAAACAAAAGCCAAGGCAATTTATATGAATCTATATAGACTAAAGGCTCTCTATATCTTCATGGATTTGTTGGGGACATTTATCAAACATCTCCTCATCAAGCATTATTGGTTAAAATCAAATATCAGGTCCTCTTTTCCTGTATTTGCTACCGCATATGCACCATCAGGCTAATTACATAAACATTTGAATTAGAACTTCATAAACTAAATTGATAGTTTCAAAACCAAATACTTCAATCTAAGATTTTGTGAAGTTACCATATGGCGAAGTAGGCTGATCGTTGGAACTCCATTGTTGCGTTTGAATTGGAGTAATCAAGGGACTGCTCAACATCTCCCTCATCTGTCTCTTGGTTCTCTGGCAAAGTCACCGCTTCTTTCCTGAGAATTGAGATAATGAACATACCAATCAACCAAGGAAAATCATGCCATTTGTACTAGTGCTAAAGTACGCCGAGATAAATAAGGTCTTATCATAAGAGAAATTCTGGCAGACTTGGCCTGCGATTTCCCTTTAGAAAGGACTGGGATCTGGAGCTGACTTTACTTTCCATGCTTCATTTTTTCCCCCAGATAAACAACAAATTAAATCAACTAAGGCCAAATAATTTTAAATGA
>JBBPFJ010001124.1:0-24834 GCA_037975025.1 Excoecaria agallocha
GAATTATGCCAGCTTTTATGTTTAGAGACTTTATCTGAAAAAGGAAGTGGTCTTGAAGATGACGGGAAATGATGCAGGGTAATGATTCTGAGGTACTGGTTTTCTAAGACTAACTTTTCTTCTTTCCATATTCTTCATGTCAGGATAAATAAGCATTGGTTTTACACGCATCAGTCACAATGAAACCCTGCTGGTTTTCAATCAGTGTACCGAGAATAGAAGTACTACTTACAAAATGCTCAGGTTTGATATTCGAAATTAATAGGATCATATATTCTAGGTTTGAACAAATTGAACTCTAGATCAGTTTAGACTTTAGACCATTAGGTGAGGATATTTGAATAGTATATAGAGATGAGAACCATTGAGTCTAAAATTCAAACTTATAGGTTTCTGCATCCCTTAAAAAAAAGCGCACTTGAAAAATCAAGAAGCTGCAGGGATATCCATATCCTGAAGATCACGCTTAATTATCACTCTAGTTTTGTATCATACAGAACTATCAAAAACAATGCCTGAAAATTGGCACAAGCCCAGTCTTTATCACCTCAATAACTCAGGTTTAACCCCCTTTTTATATCCAAGAAGTTAAATGATCTCAACTTTGAGCCAAACACAACAAAACAACGCGAAGAGATTGAAAATGCAAATGATTAAAGTTGAAGGAATTATTGTTATCTCAAGCAGACAACATAAATTATGCGAAAGTAAATTCTATTAAATTCTAAGCAACAAAGTTTCTGGCGTGCGATAATTATGAAGCTATGTTTTTACCTTCAAGCTCTATCCGTTGGACGATCAAGCTCACGGCCGCATTAGCAGAAGAGAAAGCCCCATGGAAACTTTCTTGGTAGGAAATAGATTCCAACTCTTTAACCATCTTCAACAAAATCTCACCCAGATCAGTCCGTTTCCCAATCAAAGATTCGTAGTAAGACTGAGCAGCAACCTTACTAATTTCAATATTGGTTTCTTCAGGGCAGTATTCATCATCCAACCATTTATGCAGGGTTATCCTAAGCCACTCTGATTCCTGTAAAAACGTTTGCTTTATAAACAATTCAAGAGAAATTTCGAGAATTTCTTGTGAAAAGAGTACCTACCTCGAGGGCCCTTGAAGGAAGCAACCATTGGTCAGGGACACGTAGGTCTTGGACTTGGGAATCTGGGTCATCATCTTCTTCGCTGATTTGTGGGTTTGAAGGAGATTGAGATCTTAAAACTGAGGTGAAAAATTGAGGTCCTTTTGCAGAGCTAATTGGAACCGAATGCCAAGAAATAGGGAAATGAAGTGGAAGTGTGAGAATTGGGGAAGTAGAATGGATAATTGGGCAAGGGATGGGAGTATTAGTAGTGATTAACGAGTATAATGAGTGGCTCATTCTCAGATGGTTTTCGTACTTTTGTCCCTTCAATCTGGCGGGAAAATAAAGGGCGATGATCCCCAAAACTTTAAGCACAAAATTTCAGAATTTTGGTTCGTTTGGATATTCTGGACAGGATAACGAGGACTTGGAAGCCTTTCCGATCCCAAAATTAAAACGACGCCGCAGAAACCTTGTAGTTGGAGAAAGCGATGTTGTTTAGGCCATCTTGAAATTATTTGCTCCTCTTATCGCTGGAAAATGAATTCTATTTCTAGCTCAATTATTTTCCTATATAAACAATGGCTTCACTCAAGTTGCAGATATGTTAAAAAATAATAAGAAGAAGACAAAAGTCACAGAACTCTCCGTTAATTTAAATTCATCCACATTTTCAGGATCAAATCCTGGAATTTGATTCCAAATCCAAAAAGCAAACATATGGCAGTCTCAGCATTATTTCAAGTGCATTTCCAGCACGGGTATCTAGTTCCATCCCCGTATATAATGTCACAAACAAACAACGCCTATATATCTTGCCCTGTCATTTATTTATGGCAGTACATGAACATGATATGGATGACACGAAAGTAAGCTCGCTGAGCAGGAGCTATTCCATGGCCACTTGAATCGGTGAGGTTGGATTCAGCCAGCCAATATCTTCTTTCGAGCAGATGAAAATCCTTCTGACCTTTAGCCGAAAATCCCTGCATGCATTCACACATTTTCACTAAATTAATGCTGAACTAAACCATTATAAAGCTAATTTTCTGAACTAGTTTTCATCTTCTTCTGAGATCATCTAAACGGTTTCGATACTTAACTTCCATGAAATATCACCATTGAGCATCACGATGTCTCCTTCATTATCAGTGTAGGTTACCTGCCACCCACTATTCGCATAAATTAAGCTTCCCTTGAAGTCGAACACCTGATCAAGTTCACGAATGAGTTCGGCATATCCATCAAACTGAGTAAGGTCAACAGATCTTCCAGCAGATCCATATTTGAGCACCTGACAGTCTCTCACGTTCAGTATCTGGAATTAATCAATCAATAGAAAAATACGCTAAAGCTGACTAACTGATAGACAGTATAATTAGCATATATCCAAGAAAAATTTTATATTTCTTTTAGGAAGTCTGTATCAATGGACAGCTTAAAGACTTGACTACAACAGAAAAATATTTAGTACCTTGATGCAGCGTGAATTGGTTGAAGAAGCACAGTTCTTCCATTGTCTTTCTGAATTTGTGGCAGATGTACTCTTGGATGGCTTAGAGACACTTGATTGAGACATTGAGGGGACGGAATAAGGATTTCCATGATCGCTATTTGTAGCATCTTGTGGTGAAGGGAGCTCCGGTGGATTTTTAACTAAATTGACTCCAAAAAGCATATACCCGCCTCCACCCTTCGGTGGTGCATGTGGAACTTCATTTACATCTTTGTGGCCCAAAGTTCTCTGGTCCTCAGACCCAGAACTATAGAAATTGGAATTCATAACTAGCAAGTTTCTGCTTTCTGTAGCCTTTTCTGGAATTCCATAAGAGCTGAGTGGAGGGCTACAGCTCTTAGGAAGACCCAACATGGCTATGTTTCCACCAGAAAATAATACTGTGCCAATGGGACCCGGATAAAATGGGCCATGTGCTGGAAAGCATGGCTGGTCACCTAATCCCAGTGGCTTATTGTTTAAATCAGGATTTAGGGGAACTGCATGCGGTAGTAGTGGTGATTCAAGTGCACCCAATTTGTTTAGACCCGTGGCCTGGTTTTCTTGACCTTGCAAGACCTCCAAGTGATTTTGTTTTGCATACTCAACCAGACCATACAGTAAGCCTGATATTAAAATAATTCCCATCAGCCAAAACACAAGTTGCAGAACCAAACATGGCGTCAACTTCAAATTCTCTGTAAATTAGGAGACAGGAAAAGACCTTAACAAGAATGTGCACCAGGAAAGAATGACAAATCAAAAGTACTAACCATCCTTAAACATACTTGGAAATCCTGGTAGTGATGCATCTTGCACATATGCCTTCTTCACTGGGGGCAGAACAGAATTGTGCTTCCTCTTTGTAGGTTCTATTATTTCAATTTCCCAAGGGGAAACTCTTTCTGGACGCACAAATCCATTGGATGTGGCATCCCATTTCACCTAAAAGATGTCACATCATTAGGACACTCCCAAACAGAAAAATCAGAAAGCATGAAAATGGTATAGAAAGAGCCCTCCACCTTAAGACTTCTCCATTCTGAATTGGTCCACCGAGTGGGATCGACATCTTCATTGGCAAAAACTGTACCTTCAAATCTCTCAACCCTTTTGACAGAATGATTAAATTTGGTCATTCATGATAAAAGCAAAAGATACATTTCAAATGAGCAACTTCTATGCCACACGTACAAATATCTATCCCTACTACCGTAGAATGTTGCGCAGTCTCATTCAAGGTATACGCTATTTAGTACAGAATGCAAAACTATGCCTTTCAAAAGTTGGAAAATGCACTAAATAAAATATCTACTGTGAGAAGAGTTTAATTTCCCAAGGTTTTGCACCTCTGCTCTGGACATTCTTCGGCTTCAAACAGCATTTTGAACCTTGTCCCAACAGGATAGTCCATTTCAACTGAGCTCATGTACTTATCAAAAGGAATGATAAATTCTGTGGGAGTTGTCCTGCATGAGTACACATGATGTTCCATGCTTAGTAACACTAACAAGAATAATATTATTGTAACCAGATTTTTGAATGCTCTCATGAAATTTCTGAGATCTCTATTCATATCAAATTAGCATACCAAGGACGATAATAGACAGCAAACGGAGTTCCAGTATTGATGGCATGAAAAGCTGTGGCCAAGATGCCATGTTGCATGCTACTGGCTGAGATTACAGTGGTTGATGCATTGTTTAATGGCCTCGCTCGACGAACTCCAACGTAAAGTTCCCCTTTCTCTCCTCTAGAAATCAACAATTATCAGTAATTTCTCTACACATGTTTTTCTAGAACTTAAATTCGAATTTGGAACAGCTTATAGTCCCCAACATGTGTACTAGAGAGGGAGAAATGGGATGTACCTAATGAATATCAATGTATCCTTAGGAAGAAGCTTTTTTGTGGTGACAAATGAGCTCCAACCACTGGTAAGCAAGTGTCTCTTTGGGTTACCTACAATTTTATTCAATAAAAAGCAATCTGTTCAAAATGTCAAGAAAGAAAAATCAAGGGAAAGAACTTCCCAAAACAACTATGAGACATAAATGCAGTAATTGCAAAATCACCTACTGTTCAATGGTGGCGGGCCCTAGCGTTCAAATTGTGGATTATATTTCACAGAGAATGATGTATTAAAAAGCTAACGGGATCTTTTGGTGGTTGTGGAGGAAGAAACCTTAGAGCTTGTAATTTGACAGTAACAATTATTTAGTTTGCAAGATGGATTGTGGGACGCAGACAGACTACCCAGGTAGTTCGCATCTTGTTCTTCCTCTTTCAAATATTTTCATTTGTGTATTGATGACACAATCCATTATTTCTATCTCATCTTCCTCCATACTCAATTGAGATGTTCAATTAAATGAAATGTGTCAAATAGACAAGATAATAATGTGCTATTCCATATTTATGCATACAGAAATGTAAATACATGCAAAGCTATTTTACAGTATAACAAATGCTGAAGTTCAGGAAATATTTACCCCGAAAAACATGCCGAAAGCTCCATTCTAAATCATGTAAGTCCTTGGCTGTGAGTTTCTGTTCAGGAGGATCACGGGACATGTCCTGCACCATCAACTATGTTATTTACCAAATCTCTCATAAAGATGTTTTGACATGGGAGATCCTACTGGCAATTTCAGTACAGTTGTTCATGTTGCTGGCAACTAGAGTAAAAAAATACATATTTTCAATGGCTCTGCCTAAACCCAATCATTTGACATATTTGATTGTACAAATAGGAAAATGAAATCGAACTCGTTGATATGGCAATGTTTCTGGCATAAAATCCTATATGTTCTGATCAATTGAATCAAAATAAGATCACCAACCATGGGCGGAAGGCACTCCTCAGCATGCCGCTTTAGAACTGAAAATCCACCGTGAGTACTTGTGTCGGAAGATGTGAGCTTTTTGCTAAAGGATCTGGTATTAGTTCTGTGAGGTGAAGGCGGGGAACATTCATCATTGTTTGAGCTCAGCCCGTCTTGCTGCATCAAACCAGTGCATTAAGCATTGATTTCATCATTGAATTATTATATGCATACAGAAATAGTAGATTTGGTCAGCATGTCAATAGCTAACCTTGGCAACTGGAATCAAAATTATTTGGGCATACACTTCATCTGTTCCAGCTTCGACCTAGCAATATATACATATATATATATGGACATATGTATGCATTAACAAAATAAAAGTAGATAACACTACCAAATGTCAGAACCCAACAGCCGGTCTCTGTCTTAATTCAAAAACATTACTGAGAATGAATAAAACATGCAATATTCAGAGAATAAAGCATACCTTTAATTGCACACAGACAACTTTGCAGAGGATATTGGAAGGTAAATTATAGACAGGCATTTCCATTTGACCAGCTTGATTCATGTATGCCTCAACCTAGAAGAATCAAACCATCGAATACTTATAGTAGTGCCTCATGCAAGCAAAAACAAGAACCCGTCCACTAATTTATTTTAGGTTATTCTTAAATTGAAATCATTTATTTACCCTTTAGGCGAGCAAAATATACTTTAGTTGGATGATAAAAGTTTGGACAGAATTCATTTCACTTGACTTTGTATGAAGTCATATACTTTAACTAATTGAAATCAACTGAAATTCATTTTCTTTAAAAGCTTAAAAATGAATTCAGTTCATGAAGATTTTCATATTATTTATTTCCCAGCAGGAGAAAAAGTTTTTTAGGGTACAAGAGATTGGATTATCATTCTTTGACAGTTAAATAAGTAAGTTAATCACATTGATACATTCCTTTCACATATGGTGATGAAGACTAGTTAAGGTCATTTTTTTTTTTTGAAACAGTTAAGGTCATTAATAGTTAGTCTTATCCCTGTTCTGGAACAGTCTTGCTATATTTGAAATGAAGTATCGAATTGCTTCCACTTCAATGGATGCGAGGATGAGAAAGAGTTAATACAAAGCCAAAAGGAAATGCAACAGAGGAAAAAGCAGGGGAAATAGAACCTGTTCCACGTGACCTTGAGGAAAGTAGACAACAGTCTGTCCAGCCCGGGGAACATTAACGAGTGGACCAGCACAAGCGAGCCACCGTTCATTGTATAGGTCATTCTTGCCACCTGAATCGTCAATAATAGAAAGTTAATCAGGAGAACCGATTCCAAATTTCCAACAAAGTTAATGACAATAATAACAATAACAAATGGAGAATTCAAGTAATTATTGAGACACTGAGAATTGAAAAATTGGAGCAAGGACAGATGTTAAAAACATAAGGAATTGAGACATTGATCTTAATTGAAGTTTTTGCATATAGTTAAACTGAATCTCCAAAGAGTCAAGCAGTATAGAGCAGGGAGAAATCAAATCCCCCATTTAATGTGAGGGAAAATTTCTGAGCAGAAAATTGTGAAGAAATTCAAAACGCACGCCAAAGAGAAGCTAAACAGTATTTCTGATGAACAAGCAAAGCAAAGACATTAAATTTCTGGTTACAATCAAAAACTGGATAATGCTAATGAACAAGCAAAACAAAAATACAAAACTGATCAGAGATTACTTTACATGAATCATCTAGAGTAGAAAACACAAAGAACATTCTTCCTTGATCAGAATTTATAAACGAAAAGGAGAAACCATGGTCAATCATGATCACGGTAGCAAAATAACAGCAAAAACATTTGAAAAGAAACACGATAAACGAGAAAATGAAAGAGAAACCTCACCATGGTTGTTAGGCAAGCTTACGCGGACCTCATTGCTGGAACCTTCTCCATCATAAACAACATTACACTTACCCATATCTTTCTCTCTCTATCTCTCTCTCTCTCTCTGATTGCACAGAGCCAAAAAAATCAATGCAAATGAAGAGAAGAAGGAGAAGAATACAATGTATATGCCCGTTACAAGAAGACAAAGCGGAGGTTGAAGAAAGCAACTTGAAGACAATCAGGTGACTTTAATTCCACCAAAACAACTTGCAATTTGGTACTATCTAAAATTTTCCACTCCTCTCTCTGTAACAAACTTTTTTCTTGGTATTGAAGTGATTTGGGGGCGGAGAGAAATAGTACAGCTTAGAGCGTGCTCTGTGTTTGTCTGTGTATGATTACTCTTTATCTGTCTCTGCCTCCTTTTTGGCAGAGCAGGGCTACTGCTAAGTAGTAAGATGTACTATTTCATTATCATCATCTTTGTCTAGTACAGCCACGGGTCTCTGTCTTTGTTGGCTTGGCGATGTTTGCTAATTGCTTCACTGATTTCTTCTATGCTATTTGTTTGCCTCTATCCTGTTACTTTTTTCTTTTTCTCAGTTTTCTCCGCCCCCGTTTTCTCTCCCTTTCCACCATTTTCATTTCTATTCTCCTTTTGTCTCTACATCATTAATCTGCAACGTTTTACCACTTTTATTAAATTAAATTTATTAATTCCTAACGTTATAGCAAAAACTCAGAATTGGATAAGCTAAAAATTACTTATTTCAAGTTAATTTATATGCTTCTTTAATTTTCAATTTTTCTTATCAGATTTGAAGAAGAAAACAATCCAAACATAAAGTTGCGAGCTGCATGAAAAGCAAGCGTCATGAGCTAGATAAGATCACAAGACAAATGTAGCAGTATGAGCCGATTAATTAACCATTACTAACTGGCAGAGCTTAAATTTTGTGACTTTCTTTGATCGCCTGGCATTTTTTGTTTCTGTCTTTCGCTTCAACACAAAAGCTAGGGACAATGACGCGATTCTCAGATTCCTCAATTAGTGCATATAATTTTTTTCTTTTTTCCTTTTAAAGACGACTGGTTGGGCTTGTCCGTCGACACACATACATTCAAAGTTCAAAGTTCGTTTAACACTATACTACAATGTCGTTTCCGCCTGTATTTTTCTCGTATTTGTAGAAGGATCAAAACAAAAACTAAAACGACAAACTGCCTGGAGAAGTTACAGCGAAGAAAACGACGCGTCATTTAACTCAGTTGAATAAAAAAATTCAGCTCAGTAACACCGCCGTGATGAAGCGAAACCGGGAAGAGATAATTTAAACGGCGTTCCGGCCGCCCGACCGCAGGTGAGAGGGAGACAAAGCAGGTCCCGACAAAGCAAATAGTTGAGGAGATGACAGGTGGTCTAGGTTACAAGTATGCAACACGTGTCGGTCATTGTGGACGGGAGTGGGGGCGTAACGTTTAGGTAGTTTTGGCGTTACTGAAGAGATTTAGTGGAGGTGGTAGATATGGGAAATGGATGCCGCGCTTTGTTGTTTACGTTGTCTCGTCCCGTATTAAGTAGAGACGAGCATAGACTCGTTAATAGATTCGTTAATAAAAAAATTAATCAATTTATTAATATTAATTTTTTAAAATTATTAATTAATTCATTATTTTTAATTAATTAATTTATCAATTTTAATTTTTTAATTTAATTAATTAATATTTTTCGATTAACAATTAAAATTTATAATATAAAATTATAAAAAAAAATTAAATAAAGTTCAATTCAATTTCAAATATGTAAAGTAATTTAATATAAAAATTACGAAACAAACATAATTTACTAGACAAAATTTATATTATATAGATTAATAGCTGATATTATAAAATAGATTTGATATTTGTTGAAAATTAGAATATATTTGATTTTAAGTTAAATAAAAATTTAAATAATATTAAATGTTATAATATAAATTCTAAAATATAAAAAAATATAATTACATGCTATTAAGTAAAATATGAACACCAATATATGATAAAAAATAATATATATAAAAGTTAATCGGATACTATATATAAATTTTACTATATAACTAAAGATAATGACATGATATAAATTTTGTTTAATATAAAAAAATAATATATATAAAAGTTAATAGTATACTATATATAAATACTACTATATAATTAAACAGAGTGATATAATATAAATTAAGGTATAAAAATAAAATTTAAATATATTTTAAAATATTATTTTATGTAAATTTTAGAGAGCAATAGAAAAAATTGAAGATATAAAAATTATATATATATAAATCGGTTAATCGTTGACAACGGTTAACCAATATCTAAAAACCTAAACCGTAATTATTAACCAAAAATATAAAAATTAAAAATCGTAACCGAGTTCATCGGATCGGCTAACCATAAAAATCGGTTCGATTTTGGATCGATTTTACGATTAACCATATTTTCGATTTTTTTTGCTCATCCCTAGTTTTAAGTGAATTTTACGATAATATTATTAAAATAAGATCGAATAAACAATCGGTAAGGCTGGTTGTTCGTGATTCGATAAATTCAATCGAATTTTTTTATTTTTAAAATATCATTAATTAATATAATTTTATAAATATTATTATATAAAAATTTTAAAAAAATATTCATCAAACATTAATATATATATATCACAAATATTCTAATGATAAGTTACAAAATATAATTTCAATTTTATTACTACAAGTGATTAATTATGAATTTTTGAATATCATATATTAGAAATATAAAAATATAATCATATCATGAAAAAAATTTCTTATTTAAATTGAGTACTAATGAAGCAAATACAGAGAACATTGACCTTGCATATATGAGTATAATTATATTTGATTACAATGAACCAAAATAGATAATAAGTATATTAAATTATTAAGTGATATTTTTAGAATTTAAATTATGAATTTTTTCAAATAAATAAATATTTAAAATTTACACAAACATACACATATATATGTGTGTGCGTGCAAGCATGTGTGTGAAAATATAAAAAAAATATTATTTTTTTACACATTTTAGCCAAAAATTTGATTTTGTCCGGTTCTCCAATTCTTTTTGGTCCAATTCGATTTTTTATCAATCCAATTTTAAGTAGTTAAACCAATTGAATGACCTATCAATTTGCGGTTCAACCAGTTGGGCTGATCCGATTTTAATAATATTGTTTTACAATAAAGTTAATTAGAGGGGAGAAAATCCTGCCAAAGCCTACAAGGATTTGCACAATCTTTATGTATCTTTAAAATGCTAAGTTCTATTTTATTATATTCTTGTAATTATTTATCTAATACAATTTCTAAATTAATTAATCGTATTGGATAATTTTAATTGCATCCTGAAACTCAATTTGAACATGGCATCCAATCTCCAATTCAATTGTCATAATTTATTTAATTAATAAAGATTAATTTAGTCACTAATGATAAGATTTCAAAAATTATCGGACTGCTATCGGGTTATTTCTTTCTAACTTCAGCTCCAATGGTTATTGAAATAATGCAACTTCGGCAGGGGTTCAGCAAATGAACTCTCCAACAGTCAAGTCAGAAACAGTAAAAAAAGTAATTTCAGTAAAGAATTGGCTAAGAAGGAGACCATACCTGAAGATCTTCTATTTATAGGGATATGACTTCTATCCTTATTCGAAATCGAGTAACCTTAGAAGTCATGTTGAGGAAGAAGTCTTGCCAAATTAGAAAGTTCCATCCAAATAGGAAACTAGGTTAGGGTTTATGTTCAAGCTAGGATTTAGGTAGAAACTACGTCGCCTGTTTGAGGCGCACAATAGATCATGAACTCTCATAGTATCCAAGGATTCAAGCCTTGAGCCTGGATCTGGGCCCAGTCCTGTTATCATAAGTCCCCCCTCGAAGTAAAAGATATTTATGTCGAGCTCTATGTTACCGAACAGGTGCTCGTAAAAGAGCTTACGAAACAGTTGTAAAATCGATGAATCGCTTCGTTCTCTGTGCTGACAATAATTACTATAAAAATGTCCCTTCGATCTTTAAAATTGCAATAATTACTTTCTTCGAATCCCGTAGACCAACTACCACCCTAATTAAATTCACGTACTTCGGTAAAATCAACATTTTTCCTTATTTTCTAATCCGATGGCTCGTTATTCATATAAATACCCCTCCCCTATTTCTTCACTTTCACCTTTTTCGCCCATTTCTCAATCTTCGATCCTTTTTCTGTGCCAATTTCCTCCTTACATTTTGATTCCTTTTTCGAAATCTTTTATTAGTTCCTTAAAACTCCCCTTCTTCGATTTTTTTTGTCTACTATTTATTTTTAAAAAATGAATGAATCAATAGACTCTAGCAAGATTAGGATTTATGACAATCTATTAAATGATAGTACTCCGAGCACTTTCGTTCGGATTTCTTTTACTGATGAACCTCCCATAGAACTCCTTTTATTTCAAATTCCACTAGTTAACAATATTTCCAAGCCAAGATAACCTAGACCTAGGAATCCGCCTAGAGCCAATCGTCGAGTTCCCCATATTAGTTCGACTATCAAAGTTATCGAGCTTACTAAATTAATAGTTCGCTTAGGGATACCTTCTCGGTACAAACTTCTTCCACCAAAGTCCCATATAACCGCCAATACTAACTTTAATGATAAAAATAAGCTAGTACTCTACGAGGCTGTCGTTTATACTCGAGCTACTCTCCCCCTCACCCATTTTGAAACATCCTTCCTGAAATATTATGATCTCACTGTAAGTTAAGTTCATCCAAATATGTGGCTTACCCTAACTGCCCTTCAAATCTGGACTAATGAGAATGCCATTGATCTCACAGTTTACCTCTTTATGGCCACCCATATTGTAACTTTCCAAATTTGCATCTAACATGCATGGTATAATTTAGGGCATGAATAATTACCCTAGGACAAATTTAGGAGTAATTAGAGTTGAATAAGATAGGAAAATTATAAAAATGCTTAAGGGTAAAACATGCTCGGGCCAGAAAAATCTGAGGATGGTCGATCTGATGGACAATTTGACCTAAAGATAATTTATGAAAGTAGGTGTTAAACGAATTCTGATGGTACAATTTGAGGAAAAAATGAGCTTAAATAAACTCTTAAAACGGATAGAAAAGTTTGTACTCGGTACCGTAAAAAGAGTTGACCGAAACCTTGATCGGACTCAGAACCATTGTAAAAATCTCCAAAAATTATTCTAATTACATATATATGTTAGGAATAACCTAAGTAAACTATTAAAAGTAAAAAATAAAATTTTCAACAGTTTCAAAATTTTAAATTTCGAACCAGTTGACCAGACTATCAAAGCCAGAAGTATACTGAAACGGTATCTAAATGGGATAAAATTTTAACCACGTGTTTTTAGATATACTAGGACACATTAAAAAAATTTTAGGGCACTCTGACATGTGAAATGAAAATTTTAGAAAATGGGCAAAAAACGAAAACTGAATTAATTAATAGATTTAATAAGTGTATTTTAAACATTTGAGGATATGAAGGTCATTAAAATGAAGGTATAATCAGATGTGTGCAAGCCTAGGATGAATGAATGTGTAGGGATGGAGGAGATGATGCCAAGTGGTTTAATTTCAAGCCATTAGATCAAATAGTTAGAGATCAAATATTGGCCCTTCCTTTTACCCATTAAAAGACAAGGTGGAATAGTGGAGAAAAATCTAGAAATCACCTAAAAACTTCAAAATTTCCCCCTTCTTCCCTTGCAAATCCGAACCAGCCATTCACTTCTACTCCACCATTTTTTTCTTCACTCAAGCTTCCTCCCATCAAATCCCATGCTCATATTTCACCCTCGTATATAAAAAGACCCCCTCTTCAATCTAGAAAAAGAATTACAGCAATAGAAACTTGGAAATCAAAGAAATAAGGTGAGAAAAGCTTAACCTAGTTTAGTAGTTTTATGAGTTTTGGTGAAATTGATTGGGAAATTTTATATAAGTATGTAAAGCATAATTAGGAGAGTTATGTAGTAGCTTTTAATTGCTTTAAATCATGACCTAAACTCATGAATTTTCACCTTACATATTCGGCCTAAAGAAGAAAAGCAAGAAGAAAAGAAAGCCAAGGAAGGCAAAGGCAAGGAGAAGGAAGAGTAAGAGTAATTCAAGCTATCTAGAGGTTACTGGATGCAATTTACATTAAATTTCATAGATATAGTAAATTTTTCATAAATATTACACTATGTAAATACACATAACTTAGTGAACTTGTGAAATAAATTGATATAACATAATATAATGATGAAATAGGCCATTATAAACTTGAATTAGTGAAGAAATCAAATTAAAAAGGATGGAAACCTGATGGGCTGAATTATGTACCTTAGCTCACCTTAATGAAATTTGATGGTTAATTGGGTATTTAATGGTAATTAGACAAATTAAGGCATAAGGAATATAATAGTAATGATTAGGATGAAAAAAATACTTAATATACTTAATTATGTATAAGTTACATAATGATGGAAGTTAGTGAAACTTAATAATTTTAATGTGAATTAGGTATATTTCATCATGTTAGTGATTAAAATGAATAAAGAACTATGTATGGCATAGAATTGGAAGATGAAATATTGTGTATGTATGAATTCACCTAGTGGCCGAATGATGTATGTAGTATTAATGGCATGTTTTAATTATTTTCTTATGGCATTAAGCATATATACAGGAAATGTATAACTAGCAAGCTTGAATGGATGAAAATTAAGCCATGATGGGGTTAACATTATGTAATTAGTATGGATAATAGTGCAAAAATTTAATGTAGTATAAGAATTATTAATGCCCTTAGTGTACAGTGGATAATTCAGGATCCTATGATAGAATGGCTAGCCATAGGAATATATCCAATGCGGTATTACCATGAGTTTATCAAAATTGTGCCATGAGATGTGATTATGTGATATATGAAGAATTAGCCGGCACAATATATGGTTAACTGGAGCATTTGGTATCGTATCTCGTGTTGTACGATCCATCCAGTACATTGAAATCATTGAAGTTCACATCTCGTTTATCCGGTTTGAGAATTTTCACTGGTTACAAGGTAGGGGCAAAATTGAAAATTTGTAAGTAAACATAACAAAAGAGGTAAATATTGCATTAAAGATGTTGTATGTGTAAATAAGTAAAAAATAATGTGAAAAATAAGACTAATGTCAAATAAGGGTAAAAAAGGTAAATATAGGATAAACCAAGGGTAAAATTATAATTTAATGTTAAAAAGGTAAAAATAACTAAATGGACCAAAAAGGGCAAAATCATAAGTAAGGTAAAGTTTAGGGATGAAAATATAATTTTCTACCTTAAGAGAAATTTTAGGGAGCAAATTGGAATTTTATACACCTAAATTAAATTTAAAGTCAAAGAAGTCAAACTAGTCAAAATTGAAGTCAATTTGATCAAAATAAAATAAAAGTCAAACTTTAAGGACTTAAGGAAAATTTTCCACTTAATTATGAACATAAGTGAAATTAAGATAGAAAAATAATTATTAAGAAAATTTGGAGTAAATTATAGTATAAAGAGAAAAAAATTATAAATTAATTTTTTAAAAATAAATTTTAACGATAAAATGATAAGGGTGCTTAAATTAAGAAAATAAATAGGTAAGTGAAATTTTATGTATATGTATCCACCATTAATCGACAATGTTGCTTAGCGTGTAGTTGTTTTGACTGCGTGCAGGGACAAGAGGATGAGATAGTCTGTTATGCTTTTTCTATAAGCTTAATTACCGCAAGTATACGGTGTACCGTTATGGTACTTCAGATATCGATCCCACGAGGAAATGTTGATTTTAATCACCCACTATTACTACTCAATTTTAATCTTGTTTACGATGTTCAAAAGTGAGATTAATTCTAACTATTCTAATGCATAAATTAATTAAATCCTAGTTAAATCTAATCAAAGAAGACAATAAATATTATGAAACTAAATAATCATGCATTTGATACCATTATTTTAATTATAATTTTTAATCTTATTAGTAAGCCAAGTTGGAAGAAATTCCTAATCCACTCTCTCGACATGAATTAGATTGCCTAAATCATGCAATTAAAGTACTAATTCTCAACTCTCGTTAATGAACTAATGGATTTTAATTACACATTTTAAGTTTAAACACCAACCTATAGCAATTATCTCCACATGTGATCTCTCTAACTATGCTTTGAT
The DNA here is from genome assembly GCA_037975025.1 of Excoecaria agallocha. Classification (NCBI taxonomy): domain Eukaryota; kingdom Viridiplantae; phylum Streptophyta; class Magnoliopsida; order Malpighiales; family Euphorbiaceae; genus Excoecaria; species Excoecaria agallocha. Next base: position 15,545 of record JBBPFJ010001124.1, read on the forward strand.
AATGAATTTCCTATTAACTTTCAATAAGATGTTGCTCTCGCTAACTCCCTTATTTATGATCATTATGTTAATTTTCAGAAAAGGAATTGCCATCTCGAAGGTCGTCTTCCTTAACTTATAATGATACTAATAAAGTTTTAATAGCAAATACTACAATCAAAGATCAATATTATAAATGGAAATAGAAATTCATTCATCAATAATCAAATGCCAACATAATATTCATTTAAGGAATTACAAGGAAGAAAGATAAAAATAAGAACAAGGAGAAGGGGATCTCTCAACCCTTTTTCCCTTCACACAAGATGTCTTCTTCCTTGCTTCTTGTCTCCCCTTCAAAACATGAAAAATAAAAACTAAAGTACTCAAGAAAATTAAATGTTCTTAGGATCACATAAATCAAATTCTAAAACATTCATCATCATTTAAAATTCTGTTCACATGGCATATATATGCCTATCTAAAAATTGTGTCCCTTCAAGATGTCCTTCCACAAGAGTTGTCCTTTTTCATAGAAAATTGCATCACTTCAGAATTCTAACTGCTCATCCGCACTTTGTCGCGCCCTCGCGACTCCTGTCGCGCTCGCGACAAGACACGCCTCTGCTTGGCTGGCTCCGCTGGCTGTCGCGACCACTCATTGCCTTGTCGCCTTCGCGACATGGCACGCCTGTCTCCTTGCTCTCTTCCCCGCCTTCTGTCGCGACCACTCCTCCTTGTCGCGCTCGCGACACCTTCAATGTAGCTCATATGGATTTCTTTCCTCCACTTAACTCCTTTTATCTTTAAATCATTCCCTTCTCCTATAAAACAAATAAAACAACTACACACACACAAAACACATAAAAGTAACAAAATACATATAAAATACCAAAGTAATAAACACAATACTAGACTAAACCACACATTAACATACAATATTTATGAGCTTTTCAAGCTCATATCAATTCCCCACACTTGAACTTTTGCTTGTCCTCAAGCAAAAACTCAAAATGCTAGAAACCAACAAAACTCAAACATTAAAAACATAAAACATAGAATATGGAGTTTATCCTTCTTGAGATTCTTACACATTAACACACACAAGGTTTCTTTAACATATTAATCATGAGTCAATGTCAACTAATACCAAAATAAAATCTTGGATCTATAAGGTTTAATACTCATATGCTCAAAATAATATAAACAAGAGAATGCAAAGTACAAATGATATGAAGCTCTTAAAAACCTTTATTTCTTACAACATGTACTCTATCCTAGCAAGTAATACAAAATGTAGAGTTATTCTCTCATAATTTCTGCCTTACGTCACTCAAGTGTTTAATGGATTGTGTTTAACTCATATTTCCTCTTGTACCACCACATACCATAAGCTTGTATTAAATAAAAATCTCCATCACTAGCATAAAATGATGCACAAAATCAAAAGGGTCTTTAAAGGGTTATAGCTTGGCTTAGGGTAAGGTAGGAATACTTTTGGGATAAGTAGCTCATGTATGTGGAAAAACATAGCAAATACTCAAACAAATAAGACCTTATATTGCAAAAATTGCACTAAAGCATGATATCTATCTTACTAATGAAATGTCCATAATCCCTTAAAATGATTCTTCAATTCCCACTAGTATTCACCTAAGCTCAACTTCAACTAGTTGCTTCTCTTATTTTTTTGTTTTCTTTTTAAGGCTCAAAGCAAACTAGTATAGTATTTTTTTTCTTTTCTTTCTTTTTCTTTTTTTTTATTAATGAAAATACTAGTGACTTTAAACTTAAGGGATTAGACACATATTCAAAAATTCATGCTTAAAATATATCAATACTATATCCTACTCATCAAAGCATAACTATATTTTCCACATAAGGGTTCAAGCTCAAGGTTTAATTTGTTAGAAATTGGCACAAGACTTTATATAAGCTCATGAATAAAATAGTTTAGGCTCAAAATGGCTACCTAAAGTCAAAAGGGTAAGTTTTTAAAGCAAGCCAAAATGGTGTAATCTAAGTGCCCTTATCATTTCTCATGCATATTATATACTAAATGTGATTTCAAAAATTATCTAACACAAGTTCTAGAGTAATGAATACAAGAGGAATTCTCTCAATAAAACAATAAATTTCATATGTTAAGGCTCAAAAGCTCACCATGGCTATGGCAAAACTCTACATCATGCATTCTTACTATTCTAAAGCACATATATAAAGAAACTTGGCTTAAAAGAACTATATACCCAAGTACTTTACCTAAACATGCCTATCCATAGAAACATAATCATATTAAAACTAAAGATCCTTAATTCTAAGTTAGTAAATGTATCAAATCGACTCATAAGTAACATGCAAAGATTAATTACATATATTAATAGGCAATAATTTCACAAAGAATAACTCCATAACACAACTTAACATAAAACATAAAACATTTAACACTAATCCTATATGCATACTACCAACTAGCTTCCCCACACTTAAAGGACACAATGTCCTCATTGTGTAAGGAAGACTCCACAAAACAATAAATACAACACAGACAAGCACAACACAAACAATACGAAAATAAGGCAAAAAGAATGACAAAAAGGAAAAGGTAACATTACTCATTGGCCCCACTTGGGGACCCCGGTGGAGACGGCGTGAAAGGAACGTTGTGGTGGCGAAAGAAGGAAAGGAGCTTGCGGCTGAGGCTCTTATGACTCTTGTGCATTTGCTGAACAGTCGCCTCAAGGGAATCCATCCGAGCCGCCATACTTTGATTGGCAGCCTCAATCCCATCCAACCGAGACATGACCCGCTGCAATCCAGCAGTGTCCTCTTGTGCAGCACCGACACTGGGCTCACCACGATCATCGCAACCCATCCCAAAAGCACTTGCCATAGCAGCTTCGTCTTCATCATCATCCTCATCAGAACCATAAGGTTCAGCAGTAGATGTTTCTGGTGCTTTGCCTTTTCCTTTGGCACGACTAGATCTTGTTTCCTGCACAAATCGGGACAAAAACTGCGGAGGCATAGCATGTCTGTCTAAAACATGGGAGTTACGAAGATAACGTATGTCCATTAAAGTCACATGTTCATTGTCAGCCAAAACAAAATTACCTAAATCACCTAAACACCCCAAAATAATACCGGTTACCATGTGGCACATACCTACAGTTTTAGTTCTAGCAATTGATGCATGGTATAACCCGTCAAAAATAAAATCTATGGAACATGGTGTTTTACGTGATAGTAACAAATGAAGCACAAACAAGTCCTTGGATTGAACCTTGGTACTTTCTACGCGTCCAAACAAGGCATGGCATAAATACTTATGAAATAAAAACAAACCATTGTCCTTAATAAGTCTATTAGAGGCATTTTTGTTATTGAATGCTGCCAAACCAGTTAATGTTGTCCAAATTGGTCGGTGATCAAATAAATTAGAATTAAAGCGTGTTCCATTCAATGGAAAACCAAACCAATCATGAAGTTCATCAAAACCAAATGTAAACTCAGCACCTTGGTGTCTAAATTTAAAGTGAGTCTTTTTATTATCAACATAAGCCAATGTGACAAAAAACTCTACAGCCCAATCCCTCCTAATAGGTAAAGTCATGACAGAAAATTTCTCCCATTTCATGTATTTGATATATTTATCAAATTGAGCAGTCAACCCTAAATCTTTAAGCAAGTCAGTATCTAAATGCAACATGCCTACATAGGTTTTGGTGTTAAAAAACTTAAATTTTTTTCCTTCGTCTTCAGTGGAGATAGGGAAGGGACACTCAAACCTGGCCTGAAGATACTCAACAGGTGGTGTAGGTGGAGAACTTGGCTCGGCAACTGGCTGCTTATCCTTGCGTCCAATGGATTTTGTGCGCACCATGGTGGAAAATAAAGAAACCCAAGCTGAAATCACAAGAAAGAGTGAAGAAGAAAGAGAAACAACACAGAATCTTAGCAAAAACGCTTCACAAAATCAAAATAGAAAGAACAGAGGAGAAAATATCTCAAAACTTTGAGAGAAAAAGGAAGAAAACTCGAGCTGTTGAATGGAGAAGATGAATAGTCTCTTTAGGGTTTTAACTATATATAGGGGAAGGTGAAAAGGCAGCTAAAACCCTAAGAAATTCAAATCCCGTGTCCTGTCGCGACCTCGCGAAAATATCGCGATCGCGACAAGGCACGGGATTTGAACTAGCGAGCTCGCGACCAATGTCGCGCTCGCGACAGTACCTAAATGCCGAATCTCCTAGTGATCATTCGCGCTCGCGATAGTGTCGCGCTCGCGACAGAAGCCGAATTCCTAAATCAAGATGAAACAGTCGCGAGAGCGATCAGGGCGCGCTCGCGACAGAATCATGCGATCCGTCCCACTCATCTTCGTCGCGCTCGCGACAACTATCGCGCTCGCGACAATGATGAAATGTTCATGAAATTTTTTTTTTTTTTTTTAAATGGAAATATCAACAACATAAAGAAAGAAATCATAAATACCTGTAAAATAAAAAGAAAAATATGTAAGTATTCCAAATAAGGTACGAAACAAAGAAAAAACAAATTATTTACTTAAAAACAATAGAAAGTAAAAAGAAATGAATAACACTAAGCCAATTCTAATGAGATAAAAGATACCTCTTTACTCTCATATGCCCCATCAAAATAGATTTTACATCGATGCCCATTAACTTTAAACAAGTCCCCTTTATTATTTCTAAGTTCAAGATATCCGTGGTTGAAGACTTGAGTTACTTCAAAAGGTCCACTCCATCTAGACCTCAATTTTCCAGGAAATAATTTTAAGCGAGAATTGAAAAGTAAAACCTTATCCCCACTCTTAAAACTTTTATATTTGATATGAGCATCATGCCACTTTTTAGACCTCTCCTTGTATAATCGTGCATTATCATAAGCAAAAAGACGTAATTCATCAAGTTCATTTAATTGCAAACATCTTTTTACACCAGCATCTTTCATGTCATAATTTAAGGTCTTAATTGCCCAATAAGCCCTATGCTCTAACTCAACAGGAAGATGACATGCTTTCCCATACACTAACCGATATGGAGTCATTCCAATAGGTGCTTTGAAAGCAGTCCGATATGCCCATAGTGCATCATCAAGTTTATGTGCCCAATCTTTTCTAGAATTAGAAACAGTTTTTTCTAAAATCCATTTAAGTTCTCTATTAGACACTTCGACTTGACCGCTAGTTTGTGGGTGGTAGGGAGTAGCGACTCTATGGTGAACACCATACTTATTCAATAATGATGCAAAAGAACGATTTATGAAATGCGTACCTCCATCACTTATTATAGCCTTTGGTACTCCAAATCGTGAAAAGAGTTTCTTCAAAAACGAGAGCACCACCTTTGAATCATTGGTTGGTAAAGCTTCAGCTTCAACCCATTTGGAGACATAGTCTACCCCAACCAATATGTATGATTTCCCAAAAGATATAGGAAATGGACCCATAAAATCTATTCCCCATACATCAAAGAGTTCAACCTCCAAAATATTATTCAAAGGCATTTCATCTCTCTTCCCTAGGTTTCCTGCCCTTTGACACTTATCACATTTAGCTACAAAAATTCTAGCATCATTAAAAAGAGTAGGCCAATAAAATCCACACTCTAAAACCTAGAAGCAGTTTTGGCTCCACCATTATGGCCCGAATACAATGATGAATGACAATGAGCTAAAATATCCACTGTTTCTTCCTCACTCACACATCTCCTTATTATACCATCCCCACTAATCCTAAATAAGTAGGGCTCCTCCCAAAGATAGTTTTTCACATCACTAAAAAATTTCTTTTTCTTTTGCCAAGTCAATCCATAGGGTATGATTCCTGCAGCAAGAAAATTAGCAAAATCTGCAAACCAAGGCACATGCTTATAATTCATTGACATAAGAGATTCATTCGGAAAAAATTCATTGATTTCATGACTATCCCCTAGTGGTCCTGCAGCATTTTCTAATCTAGATAAGTGATCAGCTACTAAATTTTCAGAGCCTTTCTTATCTTTAATTTCTATATCAAATTCTTGCAATAAAAGGACCCAACGAATTAACCTAGGTTTAGCATCTTTCTTAGCAAATAAATATCTCAAAGCTGCATGATCCGTATAAATTATAACTTTAGATCCTAACAAATAAGACCTAAATTTATCACATGCATAGACAACAGCCAACATTTCCTTTTCAGTGGTTGTATAATTCACTTGAGGAGGTGACAAAGTATGACTAGCATAGTAGATTGCATGCAAATTTTTACCAATCCTTTGTCCTAACACACAACCTACCGCTAAGTCACTTGCATCGCACATAATCTCAAAAGGTAACTCCCAATCAGGAGTAGTGATAATAGGTGCAGTTGTAAGGGCCTTCTTTAAAGAATTAAAAGCATGTATACAATCATCAGAAAATTCAAAAGGTACGTCCTTAACCAATAAATTAGTTAAAGGCTTAGCTATTAGTGAAAAATCCTTAATGAATCTTCTATAGAAACCAGCATGTCCTAAGAATGATCTTATGCCCTTAAGTGTAGTGGGAGGTGGTAATTTCTCTATGAGTTCAACCTTGGCTCTATCCACTTCAATGCCCCTACTAGAAATCTTATGGCCAAGAACAATTCCCTCTTCAACCATAAAGTGACACTTCTCCCAATTTAGCACTAGGTTAGTCTCCTCACACCTAGCCAACACTCTATCTAAATTATTTAAACATATCTCAAATGAATCTCCATAGACTGAAAAATCATCCATGAAAACTTCCATGATGTTCTCAATCATATCTCCAAAGATAGAGGTCATGCACCTTTGAAAAGTTGCAGGTGCATTACACAATCCAAACGGCATTCGTCTATAGGCGAAAGTGCCATATGGACAAGTAAAAGTAGTCTTCTCTTGGTCACTAGGGTATATAAAAACCTGAAAATACCCCGAATACCCATCCAAAAAGCAATAATGAGAATGACCAGCTACCCTTTCTAACATTTGATCAATGAAGGGTAAAGGAAAATGATCCTTTCTAGTAGCTGAATTTAACTTCCTATAATCAATACAAACCCTCCAACCAGTGGTAGTTCTAGTAGGAATTAATTCTCCATTCTCATTCCTAACTACTGTCATACCTCCTTTCTTAGGTACACAATGTATTGGGCTCACCCAAGAACTATCCGAAATTGGATAGATAATCCCAGCATCTAACAATTTGATGACCTCTTTCTTAACTACTTCTTTCATGTTTGGATTAAGTCTCCTTTGCCTATCTGCTCTAGGTTGACAATCATCTAACAAATTAATCCTATGCATGACAACATTAGGACTAATTCCTCGCAAATCCGAAATTTGCCAACCTATACTTTTTATTCTCCTTTTAACCACCCCTACTAGCAAAGATTCCTGATTACTAGTAAGTTTATTAGACACGATGATAGGTAAAGTATGATTTAACCCAAGAAATGCATACCTCAAATGATTTGGCAACTCTTTCAACTCTACTGTAGGGGGACTTACAATTGAAGGTGGTATAGGTGCATCATTCCGATATAATCGTTCTGGCCTTGCACCCTCTTGCTCATCCTTCCCACTAGCTTCTTCCTCAATGATTTCCCCATCGACACCTGCTTCATTAAATACTGATGCAACACAAACATCAATGACATCTATTCTCATGCATACATTTTCCTCCATGGGGTATCTTAATGCCCTATCCATGCGATATTCGACACTATCATCCCCCACTCTTAAAATTAATGAACCCTCATAGACATCAACCAATGCCCTACCTGTTCTCATAAAAGGTCTCCCTAAAATCAATGGGCATTTCACATCATAAGTAAAATCTAAGATGACAAAATCAGCAGGCAAAATAAATTTGTCAACCTTAACTAATACATCTTCCACTATACCATATGGTTTTTTTATGGATTGGTCAGCTAATTGTAAAATCATTGAAGTAGGTTTAACATAATCCAACCCCAATTTCTTAAAAATAGATAATGGCATAAGGTTAATGCTTGCTCCTAAATCACATAAACACTTAGGGAACTCAACATCTCCTAAAATGCATGGAATGGTAAAACTACCATTATCCTTCAGCTTAGTAGGCAACTTATTTGTTATGATAGAACTACATGCCTCAGTCAATTCAATTGTTGAAACATCTTCCCAACTTCTTTTCTTAGCAATTAAATCTTTAAGAAATTTTGCATAGTTAGGAATTTGTGTTATAGCCTCAATAAAGTTTAAATTTATATGAACATGCTTCAATTTATCAAGAAAAGATTGAAATTGCTTATCTTGATTCTCTTGCTTCAACCTTTGCGGAAATGGTGGTCGTGGGGTGAAAATCCTTGGAATTTTTCCTGGTACAACCCCCTCCGTCGCGCTCGCGACAGGTGTCGCGCTCGCGACAGAGGGCTCGTTTGCTGTAACTGGCGCGCTCGCGACATCAACCTCCCTCGCGATGTTGGTAGATCCTTCTCCTGTCGCGCTCGCGACATGTGTCGCGCTCGCGACACCAAGGCCATCTTGCCCTTTAGTCTCCTGCACACTACCAAAATTGTTAGTGTTAACAAATTCATTAATGTAAGATTTTCCTGACCTCAATTTTATGGCTTTTAAGTGTTCTCTTGGGTTGTCCTCCGTATTGCTTGGTAAACTCCCTTGTACTCGCGACGGAAGAGCCTTGGCAATTTGCCCCAGTTGCACTTCCAAGTTATGAATTGAAGAGGCTTGATTCTTGGTTATTTGATCAAACTTAGTTTCCATCCTCTTTTGGGTCTCCTCTTGAACATTAAACTTCATATTAATGCCCTCCAAAAATCTATCCATTTTAACCTCCAATGCTCCAAATCTATCTTGGGGTTGTTGAAAACCCACTGCCCTATTTTGGTTACTACTATTGCCCCAAGAAAAATTTGGGTGGTTTCTCCAACCGGGATTGTAAGTGTTTGAATATGGGTTTCCTCTTCCTTGTCCTTGGATAAAACTAACTTGTTCTTCAGTACTAGCCATACCCAAATTACACCCTTCACTTCCATGGCCCAATTGTCCGCATATACTACACCCACTGGTTGGACTACTACCCACACCTAGGCTATTGATCTTTTGCGTCAACTGCTCAATTTGAGCTTGCAAAGCTACTACTGAATCCACTGCATGAACTCCCCTTGTATTTGAGAAATTGGTCTCCCTAACTCTCTCAGTTGGCCACATGCAATTGTTCATTGACATTTCTTCCAATAATTCAAATGCAGCCTCCGTGGTCTTCCTCATCAAAGATCCCCCAGCTGCAGCATCAATGGT
>JBBPFJ010001125.1:0-24787 GCA_037975025.1 Excoecaria agallocha
ACCAAGCAATTAATGACTTTAATTTACATTGTTTGGTGACTATGATGACCTATAACTTTTTGTTTTGCTTTAAATGTGTCTTTTTATGTAGAAAGTAGTCACATTCCTAGTCGAAATGCTACCAAAATTTTTACTAAATTTCTTGTAAAATGTGAAGTATGCATTATGTTAATAACATGTAAATTATGTTGTTCGACAGCCTTGATGGCCTATGTATTGTTAATTATCTTTTTACGTAGGGGCCAGTTGCCTTTCGACCTGGAATGCTGCTGAATTTTCCTAAATTCTCCTAAGATGTGTAACATATATTATGGCTTATTTTTTATGCCTAACTGTTAAGATAACCAAGTATATGTGTCATTTTTGTATTCATTGACATGTTTTCCTAACGTAGATTGACTATAGATATATCTAAGCCAACATGCTATCTAAATTTTTGTATGTTTGACTTGCTTACGATTCAAGTTAACCCTAAACTAATATGTAAAATTTCTTACAGGATGCATCATAGGACCACGTGCTCGCAGCCACCTCGATCAGTGCTTGATTATAATATGCTCGTGCAGGCTAGGAGATAATGGGCCTTATTTCATGTCCAGTATAGATCGAGTCGATTCATGTTCAAGAAGTTCCTTTAAGACTTTAGGCTGTTAAAGGAGGCTGATTGACTTTTAGCCAGGGTGGGCTAGACAGAGTTCTTCACCCCAGCCTACATGACTTATCTAGATATCACCCGAGAGGTCCTCATTACTCTAAAGTACAATGGATTCCAGTGTTTAGACATATAGAAGGGGGTTGTATAATTCTTGGCCTTAGGCACACACTATAGTATAATGAGGTGTAGATTTGTTGAGGCTATAGGTCTCCTAAGCAGGTTAGGCTTATGGATCAGGATAGATGGACAGTGATGACACTACCTGAGGTTGTCTACCACCCAGACACAGCAAAGAGCCCATGCTGGCCACACAGATCTACAGGTACCTATAGATGGTCCTATCTATTTCATATCTGGGATGCACAAAGAGCCCAGGGAATGTTACCTCTATAGATGTTACTAGCTTATGGGGTGTCCAGAAGGGAAGGCATATAAAGATTACACATGAGATCATCGCGACACTGGTTAGAGTAGGCACTTTGCCTAAGACCCAGGTATGCCTAGAATGTGTTATCACTAAATTATTGCTATCCTTGAGGGCATATGAGAGCAACTTTGGTGACCCCATTTCAGATTGTATCCATATTGATTTATAGTTTGCAGTCAGCATAAGTGTAGTAGAACCCATGGATGGGCGTAAGGTTGAGTACATGTTGCTTTACTATGAAAGAAACTCGATAAAGATACGATCTTGACCCCATAGTTCCATATGCACCTGCAGAAGGGGATAGGCAAGGTCAGCCACTAGAGGAGGCACCTATAGAGCAACAAACACCTCCAACATAGCCACTTCAGCATGAGGATTAGGTGGAGTAGGCAGATGGGCCACAGGGACCCCAGAAGGTAGGCATGGACTCCTATTATGAGTTCAATATGCAAATTTTCCTGTAGAATCTTCTGGGTGGATCACTGCAGCAACTAATACACCTTAGATCCACCATCAGGCATTAAAGGCACTAACCATAAGGAGTTTATCCCCCTATAGACATGCAGAAGCATAATTTTCTTTAACTTTTCCATCTTATGGGCATATAAAGGCATCTAAATCAACCGTTCCTCCACCATTACCAGCCCATACACCTTCAGCCCCTCCATCTGATGACATTTCTAAGAGGTTGGCAATATTGGAGGAGGCCAGTAGATGTCAAAAGCAAACATTACAAATAGTACTTACAGTGGTGCAATCTTTGCAGGCCTTACCAACGACTGTACAGACTTTGCAAGAGGAGGTATGAGGCATTAGAGCTGATTTTATAGCTGTAAGATAAAGTTTTAATGCTACTTTATAGGTGGTTGATGACTCTTTTACCCTACTCAGAGATCAGGGCACATTGAGATTGAGATTCTTAGGACCAAATGGGTCGTAATCAAGACTGATGAGGAGTTGAGGAGGTACATTGGGTACTTGAGGGGAGATCTGATGAGATACTTAGAGTGCCACTCCAGAGCTTTCCTTAAGGTAGGATAGAGGTCAGAGAGGTTAGCAAAAGTGATAGTACAGGTCTTGCAGCCTTTGACATCGGCATTGCCAGGCTTCAAGTTTGTATTCAAGTAGGTAGAAGAGTAGTAGCTTGTTGTACCTCAGGCTACGTCACCAAATAGACCATCAACTCCTACACATCCATCAGGGCTGGCTTATCACAAAACACCTGGGCCATCTTTGCAAGCCATATTGTATTCAAAGGGGTTTTTTATTTTTATTTTGTTTAAAAAATTTTGATGTATATAAAATCAAAAACATTTGTTTAGTTTATGTGTTTATTTTACATATTATGCTTTGCATCTAAATAAAGAAATGATGAAAAAAAAGTAAGATAAAATGGCAAACTCTAACATAAAGTGATAATGTAAAATATAAAATATAAACAAATAAAAAAAGGCCAAATTCAATAAGCAGAGCACTAATATTTAACCTCTTATCATAGCAGGTACTGGAAACTCTCACCAAAGGGCATATATATGTTCTTCCAATGGAAGGAAAATATAAACATCCTCACTCATCACAAGAATCTACCTAAATAGGGAATTACAAGGCTAACGTTAACAACAAAAAGCTATTGAACAAGAGGTAAAAGCTAATGACAATGCAAATTCTTGAAAAATACACCATCACTAGAAAAGGACTTCTAACATCTTAGTGATTCTTCACAGATGCTTAATTTGTCAGAAATCTCCCTAATGAAACACTACTTTAAGAGGGAAATGCCCACATCTCATAAAGGCAATCAGCCAATAGTTAGTTAAAAGTCAACACAAATCAAATATTACTCTAATCACTTCACTTGATGTTGCAGGCCAACTCTAATTTCAATCAAATATAACAAATCATTATGATTATGCATGCTAATCAGATATATTCTACCAATTTGATTCTACATTCCCTAAGCATTAGTCAAATTTAATCAAGTCAGCCTAATTTTGCATAGCCAAAGCGCTAATCAAGCAAAACCTTTCTTGTCTCAATTTTGCATACCCCAGGCACTAATTGGACAAGTAGAGACTCATCGTCTTTAATGGAGTTAGTCTTAAGCCCTGATTTTGCATGTCTTAGGAGCTAATTAGGTAAAACTTTTCTTGTTTCAATTCTGCACACCCCTAGCACTAATTAGGCAAGTGGAGACTCACCACCTTTAATAGAGTTAGTCTCAAGCACTGAGTCTGCATACCCTAGGCGTTAATCAGCCAAAACCTTTCATTATCCCAATTTTGTATGTGCCAGGCGCTAATCGAACGATTGATCTAGGATCAATGCATCAATAACCTGATGATAACTACCTAACCAAGAGACTCATTCCTCTGAAGGTAAGTGTTTTAATCAACTAAGAGATTTGCTGCCTCGGATGCACTTCTTTTTCCTTTTCACTCTAAATTTTGGCTCACTTAGGCACTAGGGCACTAGTTCCCTAAAATTGGGGGTAGTTGTAGACAATGTGACCTAAGTTAGCTAAATTAGGGTTACTCGATGATAAGGAAATAGCATATTCCTAACAGCAAGTTTAGATCTCGAAGCTCCTATTGTTAATTTCTCCCTTTTTCTTAAAGATTCTTCATGATTTTCCAAGTATTTTAACAAAATGTGTATAAAGACCTTATTTTGGACTTTTGGTAGTGGCAGACAACCGTTTGTCACTTGAGGAACACCTATACGTGGGTTTCTCTCTCCTACATAGGCCAAATAGGGGGCATTTTAGGGAATTCAAGATTTAGTGCTGAGGGATGTTCGTTTATGTCTTGAAATTGAGAATTTCCATATTTCTTGAATTTAAAAAGGTAGTTTTTTTATCTAAAAATATTTTTCTTCCGAATTTACAGGTAATTATCTCCAGATTTTGGAAGTTTTGAGTTAAAATTCAACTTAAACTATTGCCTAGGTATAAAATCTAAGATCTAGGGTTTTAAAAAAAGGGAATCACTTTTTTTGAGAGAGCAACCTTAGAAAAAAAAGATTTGATTTCTTTCTCTCTCTAAACCTTATGCTCTAGCAATCTTTGTTTGACACACACATACAAACAAATTTCATACTTTTTTTTAAAAATGATAATCATGAATTGGAGTAGAGATATTGACTACCATAGTCATAGAGTCAGAATATCTCCTAGCGGTAAGATCTTAGGCTCATTTCCACTTTCTCTCTCTATAATTTATTTTGCATGATTTTGTGATTCTTTGATATGCATTATCATGTTTTGATTGCTGTAATTCAAATGATATACATGTTTAATTAAGATGTGATGTATTTCTAGACTATTAAATATAATAGAGGCATGATAAGTTATTGGATTCCTCCATTGTTATACAAATGAAGCTTTTCTTTTAATTGTGTAATTATATGATTTTAGTGTAGTTGATGTATGATTAGGTGTTTTAATGTATTTTTGGCATGATTTAGCATTTGATATTACATGTATAGGGCTAGAAGTTCATTTTGCATGATTTTCTATATTTTTTCTTTGCATTCTGCACTTTTGGTTTTATCCAGAGATGATGGATGGAAAGATAACCCGACAGAAGGCTATCTGTCATTCGACAGATGAGACATCCTGGGTTTGTCTCCTTATCCCTTTCCTTGCTTCCCTAAGGTCATCCCTTACCTGTTTTGGGCATCTATGAAAGTATTTTGAGGTGTTTTTTTATATTTTATGTTTTCATGTATTTTTATATCATTTACTTATTTTCTATCATATTTATGCATTATTTGATGTGATTTTGGTGTTGTATGACATCATTCTGTACTTGAACCCATTCTGATTGTGTAAAATAAATCTGTGATTATTTTTTTGTAATATTTAAGAATATAAATCAATTTATCCATTTGTGTGATTTTTGAGTACTTAACACTTTTTGCTACGGAGGGATTTAGGTGGTTTTTACATAGGAAATCGTGCTCCTAAGTTGGTCACCATCTTCACCCCCAGTTACCTTGGTTACCTATTTTTTATTATTTATTTGACTATGGTTTTATTTATTTATTATTTAATTTTTGTTATTATTTATTTATTTGATATTCCATTTTGGATGTATTATTTTTTAGGATGTAATAGTTGATAAAAATGGATTTTTGTGTACCATAAAATAAAAAAAGCCATTAAAATGTTCTCTATTAAGTCAATTGGGTTTTTATTCCTAAATATGGACCAATGTTCAATTTTTTAGCCTAAATCCATACAAAATAAACGTATGATTTTTGTAAAATATGCATGAGGGAACCAATATTTCCAATCCAAAACTAACACCCGATTTATGTATGTATATTTCTTTATTGTTATTATCATTAGACAATTTGCCTATATAATAATTAAGTAGGTTTACTTTTTATTTTTATCACTTTATTTGTGTGAATGGGATGTTTACTTAATTATTTTGCATCATATGAGAGAGGAGAGCAAATTAATACTTAAAATCCAATTAAAAAACAACACCTAATAAAGATACCTAATAAAAGTGATGTCACGAACACCAATCTCTATTTGGGCATCAAAAGGTCGAGATTCTTTTTCCAACATTCTGTTATGTGGTGACTTCATGATACCTACTTCTTTAAACCCATTAGTAAATGCCTTCATAGATTGACTACCAACAATAATTTTTGGTTGACCCTCTTTTTATTGTAAAGTAGTCAATCTATGAGTTAAGTGAGCCTTATTCGGCCTTGAACTTTAAAAGCAAGCCTCTAAAAGTGAACTCAAAAATGATCACAACTCCGACGTGCATCACAAGAAGAGGAAAGATATTATAAAGGATTGAAGAGATGTTCTTGGATTTTATTAAAGGTATGGGAACTTTTAACTTCATGTGTATGTGTTTGTTTCTATGTAATGCATTAAGATGGTAATCTACCTATAGTAATGAGATAAAAACATGAATAAAAGGTCTAAATGTGTAAAGGAACTGAAATAATGAAGTTACTCTAAAGATGATAGAAATCTATCCTAGGGTTCACTTGATCCAATCGGACCATTTACCTATACCTTGAGTTCTAGAATTGTAAATTGAGTAATTCTAATTGGATTAGAAATTAAACTTATAGACCATAATTTCATCTGAAGTCAATTTCTAACTCTGTCTTTAATATTGTTATAATTTAGCTCAAAAACTAGATATGTTTGTTGCCTTATCATTAAGAGTAGCTTGCATTATTTTATGAATACCTTGAGATATAGATGTTAAAATGAGGTTATTTTAAATGTTAAAAAAATAAAAATACAGAGGAATAACTTTATAGAAGACCACTTTGCATAGAAACTTCATTTATAATGTCCAAAATTCACCATAAAGAAAGGTAGAATAACTGCTAAAATAAGCTCAATTAGGTTACTTTTCAACCCTACCAAGGTAAGAGGTCCTAAACTAATTGAGATGAACAACTCGGTTAGGTTACCTAACCAACCCAATCGAGTTTCCTTTATAACCTAACCTAGGTATGAATTTCTGATGGAATAGAATTGAACAACTTGGTAGGGTTACTTTTCAACCCTATTGAGTCACCTCCTAGTTAGAGTTAACTTGAGTTTTATGCCTTAAAATACTACCATAGCTCACATAAACATGTTTAAATACCTTTAGAGAACTTTAAACCTGAAATTAAATTAAATAAATGGCATAAGATGTCTTCATGGTATAAGAAGGCAAAGGAAAATATAGATATACATATAGGTACTTAAAGATGTACGTATAGATATACACAATATGTATGACTAATAAAGTTTCAATTTAATTGTGCACATGTACATGGATATATATGTACTTGAGAATGTATACATATATATATATGATTAAATTACATTATTATGGTTGGTTATGAATGTTTGTGTAGTGTAAATATGCATTGTGATGATGTATGTTCAAATATAAGAATGAATAGGATATATACAGGATGAATCATATAGATATGCATGCATTTATGCATTTACATAATAGTTTCTATATAGATGTAATTGTTATGAACACATCATATAATGATGGACATTAATATGCATGACTAAAGATGTTTTAGTTAGGAAATGTAAACCTACATGAGTTTTTATAAGTTGGTGATTATGTATTGATGTTCAAAGCTATGTTATTATGATTATAAAAGATGCTTGTATATGCACATATGTATACTAAGCAACTAAATTATACGAATTACAAATGAGGACATACACATTTGAACAGGCAAAGACATATATAAATATGTAAAGGAATTAGTTATGTTCATACTAGACTTTCATACTAACCCTATAAATGTATACTAATGTCCTAGAATACGAGAGCATAAATGATGACATATAAGCTTGAAAATGTATTGATATATGGATGTTCTAACAAAAGGATGCATTAATATGGGTATATTTCCATAATTGATTTATAGAATTGTTAAGTCTAATTATCAATTCTATACATGAATAAAAGATGTACTAGATTATAAAAGTATACAAAAATGTATATATATGCATTTGATTCCCTATTTTTAGATATGTTTATGAAAACAAGTTACAGACATATAATATAGGAAAGAGAAAAGTAAAGAAGCTAAAGTAAGGAATTACAGATGCCTATATCCATGTCTAGGTTGTGGTTAGATAGGCATGCCTATAAGGGTATATTGTAGCTGCCACATAATTGAGCCCGTTTAGGTCCATTTAACTATTATTGATCCACAGGATTAACCCCATTTAGGTCCACATATTTGATACCTTCGAGTATCCTTATTATGCCTTCGAGTACCATAGTAACCCGTTATCCATATCCTTAGATAAATGTAGGCTTAATGCAAAAAATAGTTAAAGTATTATGGTAAAGAATGTGACACTGACAGTGATAACATGGAGCCTCATAATTTGATTTGAAAGTTATTTTTATATCAACCTATGCATAGTAAGTAGAATATATAAGGATTAAATGAAGCTATATATTGAGCAAGTGATTATATAATATTATAGCATAACGTGTATGTAATTATAATTAAAGATACCTAATTTTATATTTAGGATATACAAAAATATGCTTAACTATTTAACTAGTAGTTACTAATCACATTATAAACATGCCTTCTTTACTATTATATGTTGCATGTTTGGCATTAGTAATCCATGATGTAATTCATGACAAATTTAGAAATAATATTGCCCATTGTATGTAAGAGTACTCAAGGTATAAACCCGTAACTTTTGATGCAACTATGAAGGGATGTATGATTTGGGGGTAATTTATGACTATTAAGTGTTAACAAACAAGAAACTTACATGTGAAATGAATAAAGAACATCGTAATGATAACACATCTAGGCCCAATAATAAAATGCAGGGAATACATAAGATTGCAATATAAATATAGGTTTGATATAGAACCTGTGAAGTAATTAGGCGTGAATATAGACCCAAGTGGTTAGCTTAATCACATACAAATGGTTACTTAGAAATAGCTATGAGCTAGGTTACATGCATGCATATACATAAAAGTCAAGTGAAGTTAGTTAAAAGTTATTAAGGCTAACTCAGCTTAATAAATATGAGTCAATCATGTCAATCGATATGTATACTTCAGAGTACACGAATGTTTTCAAAAGTAATAAGGAATAAAGAAGCTAGTGGTTCAATTTTAAATTTTAAAAGTAGTGTGAATGCTTGATATGATAGAGTTTGATAAGATTATAGAAGCATACAATCATTAAGCCTATGTGATTTGCATAAAGGATTACTTGCTTTAAATGGTGATTTAACTTGATATGTATGCCATTAACCGACAAATTAAGATTGTCTAATCATATAATAATTAGGCACAATAAAGAAGATCACATAATACTCTAAAACATTATGAATGCAATACTTGTTGATAGTATTAAGTTATTGTGTGCTTGAATATATGCTCATGTGTGTGTGTCCAATTGACAACTTTTGTGAGAGGTTGTCTTCATGGTTTATGTTCCCCACTAAGATGTATAGATTAGTATGGATGTTGATCGAAATAAGTACTCAACCTAGGATCCTTCAATCGGGACATAATCTGCAACAGCAAGGCCAACACCAGATTTAGGAAGAGTCAATGTATGAAGATGATATCTTTTTATAGTATCTTGCAATTGCTACATTATACTAAACAAATTAAATTGTAATGTACAATAGTTCTCATTTATAGTCTTTTAACCATAATGGTGTGCATATATAAAAATATGCAAATAGTTCAATATTACTACAGTAAGCATGTTACAGATTATGATGTGTTTAGTACAGTGTGTATAGTGATAGAAATATGGGAATATAGAGTAAGCCTTACATTTTGGTATCAAAGAAAAGGTTTAGGTGCTTCTGGCCAATAAGATACTAGGAATAAATTATTATGGATAGTTAGAAAGTAATGGCTTAATGCAAATGTCCCTATTATCTTATAGATGGTAGAATACTGAGAAACCTTAAAGCACTACTATAGAAAATGAAATGACCAAAAGTGAGGATTCTTATGAGCAAAGTACAATGCCTTGAAAGTTATAGTTGGTATTCTCTTATCCCTATTAGAGATATGTATACAATGACAGTTTAAATTTCAACCCCTATATGTATAGGTATAAAAGATGTATCTAATAAGGTGTTAGTTATAGATCAAGATAATATATGACATACATGTGGTCAATTCTTTGGACCATAGTATATGTATATCAATTGAGTATATAGAAGCTATATTAACATGGTATATGAAAAAGGGAATTTGTATAAACTTGATAAGGTTATTTTACATAAAGTTGCTATGATGCAAGATTCCAACTGGTTATGGCATTTTGTATACCTATCAGTGACTTCTTGATGGTATGGGTATTTGATTATACATTTTATAGCATGGGTTGGGGCAAATATTTGTTTTCCAAGAGAACATACATTTGCATTCCATTGCATACATGAAATCACCTTTCTTTCATAGCATTGCATTAGCATCATTGACAAGATATGAACATTAGATTATATGCATAAGCCCTAACTGAAAAAGGAAACTGAATGGATGTACATTGAGCATGGTACTAATATGATGCTAAGAAAAGGTTCCTGGAATAAAGAGATAAAGTTAGGCAGAACTTAAGTGTGATAGAGTAAAGAACAAGAGAAGCTAGGAGAGATAGTATTGGACAAATCTTGATTGTGATAAAGATAAAGTTATAGGAAAGTATATGATGAAATTTCATAAATATCAAAGATATGAATTTCAAGGATGAAATTCTCTTAAAGGAGAGAGAAATGTAAGGCCCCAAAATATACCTTAGTGGAAAGAGGGTATGTTTAGGATGTAATGGGGAGATAATAAAAAAAAGATAAGCATTGAAAGTGTAGGAACGGACTTGAATGGATTTGAAATATAAGCCATATGCAAAATGTTAGGAATTATCGGTTACATGCATCACATACATAAGCGAAATTTAAAATTTTTAACCAATAGATCTGATCTTGCCATGAATTTACAATATAAATATTATTGAGAATAAGAAAAATCACATTTGATTTTTGTTGAACAGTTGATTTTCCTTCTCACCGGGTTGTCGCAAACCACAATGTCCAAAATTGAACACCTTCAATTAGTAATCCACACTAGAGAAGGATTGAATGAACCAAGAATGATGGAATACAAGGGCTGGCTGAATTTCCCTTGATGCTAGCAAGGGAGTGGTGGCTACAGTTTTTCAAAGAGAGAGAATTTCTTTTCTCTTAATGTTCACTTTACCTTAAAATCCCTATCACTTGGATTTCTATAGTTAGGTAAAAAATCCAACTTCATAATAGGATTGGGCTTTTTAAAATTGCTAGAGAAATATTAAATGGGCTTTTGGAATTATTAATAATTTAGTTGGGCTCAATTAAATCCAATTTAAGTCCATTCATAAAGGACTATGCACAAAACCCATAAACTAGGCCCTTTATTCATACACTTGGATTTAATCACCCAAATAAATTCCAAATTCATCCAAATTAAATATGTAGGTTCCATAACACTTATGAAATATATTTAATTTATTATGGTCCAAGAATTAGGCCTCTAAGGCCTTCTATCTGGGTTTGGCATGTAACCCTTCCTCTAGAGGGTTTCTACGCCAAAACCAATTATCTGGGCCTTTTTAATTTCTCTAGTGGATCTATTAATATTATATCAGCCCTATAACACTTATAGTCTAATAATAATAATTAATTATGAAATAAAATATTTTAATTAGGTCCATTTTGCAGAATATTTCTAAAAAAAAATTTTGCGAACAATTCTACTTAATCATAATTAATTAAACTCTTTAATTAATTATTCTCTTATTCATCTCTCTTATCCCATAATAATATCAACCATTTTATCCTTTACTCTATATGTGTGTGACCTATTGGGTTCCTATCCATATTGGCAGTATAATATGACTTTATGAGTTCTATTCAAAATTCACATGATTTAAGCTTCTTTAAATAATTTTATCAATCTCTATTGATATTTATGATGCACTATTATAAAAATCATGAGCGGCCTCTAGCTAGGGATCATGACTACCCAAATATCAGGAAAGTCAAGTGGTTTGACTATACCCTTGCATAGAAATAGTTACCGTACAATTACTCCTTTCACCACTCTTGTCTCAATTAGATTCTGAGTATGGATTTCTGTCAACTCATATAAATCTAATTATGTATGTTCTATTAATTTAACCATTGTTCCCAAAATGCCCTTCATGGATCCCTATCCATCTTGGCATGTTATTCTAGCCAGAGATTCTCTAAATAAGGCAATTATAGAATAATGCGAGATAACTTCCCTCAATAAATCTGGGATGGTGAATCCTTTATTAATCACTCAACTATCTTCAAGTAGGTTATGATATACCCAACCACCTAATTATGTTCAACCCTAGTTGGAACTAATCAGTTATAGAGTCAAAGTATATCACTTGGTACTTAAGATAACCTTGGTGATCTCAACTCTAAGGATACTTGCACAACCGCTATGAAGAGATTCCTCACTGACATAGATTTAATATCCAAGTGAGGATTCTCTTTGAAGGTCTCCAATGAACTTGTTCTTTTAATAAGCATCCACATGTTATCTTTGATCATCTTCCATAATCACAATTATGAGAACCGCTGCTTGAACCATTCAAGAAGCATAACATGTGCTAGTCTGTCTGAATTAACAATGTCCTATTTTGTTAATTCTATGACTAGGGATATTAAGATATTATCACATTTGCATGCAATAGACATCTCAAATCATGAACACTTTCATGATTGCCTTTGCACTGTGTTTATAATATCTAGGACTTCAATTATTAATTTAAGACTTACAAACTCGTGTATTTAAACATAGCATTAATAAATGAATGATGCCGTTTATTATGAATATGAGTTCATAAATATAAAAAACATCCCCATTACATGGGCTCTATGGTATGCTCTCTAACAATCTCCCACTTGCACTAGAGCCAATCACTCATATGTCTTAAATCCATGTTATTTATATGGTGATCATGCTTTATCTGGGAAAGTGATTTAGTGAGGGAATCCGCCACATTATCATCTATGGGGACCCTTTCTATTTTCACATCATTTCTAGCTACTATTTTCCTTATGAGATGGTAACGTCTGAGAACATGTTTGGATCGCTAATGAGACCGTGGTTCCTTTGTTTGCGCAATGGCTCCATTGTTGTCATAATATAAAGGAATCAGATCAACAATGCTAGGCACCACTCCTAGTTCAGATATGAACTTTTTGATCCAGACTGCTTCTTTGGATGCTTTTGAAGTACCAATGTACTCAGCTTCTGTAGTGGAATCAGCAGTTATTTCTTATTTGGAACTCTTGTAACTAACTGCCCCTCCTCCCATTATAAACACAAAACCAGACTACGATTTACAATCATCTTTGTCAGATTGGAAGCTGGCATTTGTATACCCATTTACTTCCAAACTACCCTCTCCATATATCAATAATATATCCTTAGTCCTTCTTAAGTACTTAAGGATATTCTTGACAGCTTCCCAGTGTTCCTTTCAAAAATTGGATTGGAATCTGCTTGTGACACTCAAAGCAAATGCTACATCTAAACGTGTACATAACATAGCATACATGATAGAACCAATTACAGATGCATATGGTATTCTATTCATGCTCTCTCTATCCTCTAGTGTTTACGGACACATAGACATAAAAAGGTATTTCCCATGCACCATGGGTATAAACCCTTTCTTAGAGAGATCCATATTGAACCTCTTCGATACTTTATCTATATATGTACTTTGAGAATGACCTAGCAACCTATTGGATCTATCTCTATAGATCCTTATTCCCAGAATATAGGATGCTTCTCCAAGGTCTTTCATGGAGAATTGCTTAGATAACCATATTTTAACATATTGGAGAAGAGAAATGTCGTTTCCTATGATTAATATGTCATCCACATACAGAACTAGGAAGACAATTGCACTCCCACTAACCCTTTTATAGACACGAGGTTCATCTTCATTCTGTGAGAAACTAAACTCTTTGATTGTCTCATGGAATCGTATGTTCCAACTCCTAGAGGCTTGCATCAATCCATAAATAGATCTTTGAAGCTTGCATACCTTTTTGCCATCTCCTGATGTGAACCCTTTTGATTGTGTCATATACACATCCTCAGTCAGATTTCCATTTAGGAAAGTTATCTTCACATCCATTTGCCAAATCTCATAACCATAATGAGCTGCAATGGCTAAAAGTATTCTTATAAACTTAAGCATCGCTACAAGAGAAAAGGTTTCATCATAGTCAATACCTTCTTTTTTATGATAGCTTTTTGCTACTAAGCGAGCTTTATAGGTAACTATATTACCTTCCATGTCGGTCTTCTTTTTAAAGAACCATTTGCACCCTATGGGTTTTATCCCTTCAGGTGGTTGAGTTAAATTCCATACTTTGTTCTCATACATGGAGTCCATTTCAAACTGCATAGCCTTAAGCCATAAATCACGTTCTGAACTATTCAAAACTTCTTAATAGCTTGTAAGCTCATTATCCTCTACTACAATTATGCCTTTATATGAATCAATGTGAAATTCATATCTCACAAAGATAGAATGCATCCTAGTAGATCTTCTAGGATTTGTGTATAATTAGGTCAACTATAATCTCATCATTATGAAATTTAGTCTCGGGTTCAATCGGCTGATCTACTTCTATTTGTGGGTCTTGAACTTCACCAAGTTCAATTTTACTCCCACTGTCCTCTCGTAGGAGAAATTCTCTTTCCAAGAAGATAGCATGCCTTAAAACAAACACCTTTTTTACTGAGGGATAATAGAAATAATATCCAAACATTTCTTTTGGATATCCCACAAATAAACATTTGTCAGACTTAACATCTAGTTTGTTTGACATTGTCCTCTTCACATAAGCAAGACAACCCCATACTTTCATATGAGAAAGTGTGGGTTTCTTATTATTCCATATCTCATATGAAGTAACATCAACCGATTTACTAAGAACTTTGTTTAACACATAAACAATAGTTTCTAGTGCATATCCCCAAAAGGACTTAAGCAAGTCTGCTCGACTCATCATGGATCGAATCATATATAATAGTGTTCAATTTCTCCTTTCAGATACACCATTATGTTATGGTGTATATGGTGTAGGCCATTGAGATAAAATCCCATTATCTCTAAGATAATCTTGAAATTCTTGACTTAAGTACTCTCCACCTCAATCTGATCTAAGTGTCTTAATACTCTTGCCAAGTTGCTTCTCTGCTTCATTTCTAAATTCTTTGAACTTTTCAAATGCTTTTGATTTATATTTCATTAGATAGATATATCCAAACTTGGAATAATCATCTATGAAAGTAATGAAGTAGGAGTAAACTCCTAGGGCATGTGTAGTCACTGGACTACAAACATCTGAATGTATTAAGTCCAAAATCATTTTATCTCGCTCTCCTTTACCAATAAAGGGAGCTTCTATCATTTTTTCTAATAAACAAGATTCACATGTATCAAATGATTCATAATCAAATGACTCTAAATCACCTGACTTTTGTAATTTGGTCATGCATTTCTCATTTATATGGCCTAAACGACAATGCCATAAATATAAGATATTTAGATTATCTTATTTCATTCTCTTGGTATCCACATTATGCACTTCTTTAATTAAATCAAGAACAAATATATCATTCTCAATGATAGCTTTAGCATAAAACATATTGTTCTTAAAAATATAACAACATTTGTCTTTTAAAGAAATGTCATAATTGTTCAATAAACAACTGAAAGAAATAATACTTTTGGATAAAGCTGAAACATAATAACAATGATGTAATTCCAGTATTAATCCACTTGGAAGAGGCAAATGGTAAGTCCCCATAACTATTGTAGAGATGTTTTGTCCAATTGCTAACTGTAGACATATTTCTGCCTTTATAACTCTTCTACTGCTTTTAAGCCCCTATAGATCATTACACAAATGAGATCCACATCCGGTATCTAATACCCAAGATTGTTTTAAAGAAATAGAATAAGTATTAATTTCAATCATATGAATACCTGAAGTAGAAGCATCAACTTGCTTCTTCTCCTTAAGAGAATCTAGATAAGCCTTGCAGTTACGCTTCTAATGACCATCTTTTCCACAATGGAAGCAAGTTCCTTTGGGATTCTCTTTCCTGGCAACCTTCTTCTTGGAAACCCTACCATTCTTTGGCTGCACCTTGGTCATCTTCTTCTTCTTCTTCTTCTTCTTCTTTTGCTTCTTGCCTTTAGTAGAAGTGACAACCATGACACCTTTTGAATCCTTCTTGAAGGATCCATCAGCTATTTTGAGCATGTTGATTAACTCAGGAATGGTTACTTGGATCTTGTTCATGTTGAAGTTAAGCACGAAAGGTGCATAACTTGGAGCCAACGAGTACAAGATTAAATCTATGTATAGATCATTATCCATTACATAGCCAAGTCTACTCAAATGCTCAATATGCCCATACATCTTTAATGTATGAGTAGCAGCCGAAGTGCCTTCAACTATTTTGTAGCTAAATAGAGCTCGAGCAATCTCATATTGCTCAGTTCTAGCCTGAGAAGAATAAATCTCCTTTAGATGCAAAATGATGGTTCTAGCATCCATCATCTCATGTTGCTTCTGAAGCTCTAAGGACGTAGCACCCAGTATCAGACATGCCACTGCTTCTCTATCCTCCATGTATTTTCGACAAGTGCCCTTGATCTCATCAATGGCATCATCTGATGGAAGCAGTGGTGGATCTTTATCCAAGACATAATGGATCTTTTCAGCTCTAAGAACAATTCTCACTTGTCTGATCTAGTCAGAATAGTTGTTGCCAACCAGCTGGTTATCCAAGATTGATCGTATGTTAATGTTCAATGTGCTCATTATGATGACCTAGATGTGAAAAGAAAACATATGAGAGTATGTTCATATATATATGTATGCATTAATTAGGTCTTTAAATAATTCATTTACTCCCACTATTTTATTACGAATTAATAGCCCTCACTATATAATTCGAGAAAATTCGATGGCTTTCTTAGTGGGCCAATATCCAATCCTTGATATGTAATTTGACCTTGAATGTGGTCAAAAAGTCAAACTACATACCCTTGAAAGGTAGGTATCTCTATACTAATTGTGTCTCTACACAACTATTGGATCATTAGGTTATCAACTTTTGATACATGCATATCATATATGCATTCCCTAATCTTGCCTCTAGAACCCTTAGCCTTGACTATGGTCAACAAGCTAATGGGCTAACTAAGATAACTTATTTAATTAGATTCGAACGTATTCGATATAATGTGAGCTTGACTGTGGTTAACAATCCACACTATAAAGAACTCTGGTTCTCCTCCAATTAATAGAAAGCTTATAGACCTTAGTATTTGTT
The DNA here is from genome assembly GCA_037975025.1 of Excoecaria agallocha. Lineage (NCBI taxonomy): Eukaryota > Viridiplantae > Streptophyta > Magnoliopsida > Malpighiales > Euphorbiaceae > Excoecaria > Excoecaria agallocha. Next base: position 17,027 of record JBBPFJ010001125.1, read on the forward strand.
TGAGGGATTTTAGTTAATTAAGTCTCATCATATATGGTTGGCATACATTGGTATGCATCCTATATCTATCACATAAATATAAGCATACAAATATGGTATAGTTATGGACTTTACTACATTGATTTCCCCGAGCCAAAAGGGAAATCAAAAGGTCATACCTAGGTAATATGCATGATTCAAACAAGTAAAAATAATTACATTATCTTCAATCTTGTTGGATCTCCATCCGACCCATCTTGCTCCTTGATAGTGGTCTCCATCTCTATCTCTAATTCTAATCTAAGTAATCTAATTACATATTACAATTTGAAAAAGAATACAAACCAAAAATAAGTGGCCGGGACATGAAAATCCTTATTGGGCCAAAACATGCATTATGCTCAATCACATTGGACCTTGTCCATAACTATCCATCATGCCAATCATACACCCTTATATGCATTTCTAATACATAAAGTAAAACCATATCATGAAATACAAACTATGTTTCAACTCTTGAAACTTACTTTTGAGTTATTTTAATAATGTGATCAAATTAGGAAACCTTTCCATTTTAGAAAATTTCATTTTAGGAAACCTTTTTACATGCATGTGTTCTTGCCTTAATTATCAATCCAATTGATTCTTAATTGATTATCAATTGATTATTTAATTAATTAATCATATTAAATAATTAAAAAATTAATTTTGGGCTTAAAACAAAGGGTAGGCTGAAACCCACAAATTTAAACCCTAAAGTGTGTTCACATACAAACTAGTTTTGTGTCTATTGGACCATTTGGGCCTTTTTGGAATGAGCCAAGCCCACTTTAGCCCTTAAAACCCATTAGTAAAATTAATTATAGTTTATAATATTTAATTTAAATTAGCTTCTTGGGCCCACTAAGTCATTCACTAATCAAGTCCGTAAACATAATTAAGCCCATTAAGTGGTTTTAATGAATTAAAATTAATCCAATTAATTCAAGGCCCATTTTAATTAATCTAATTAATTAAAACACATTAATATATCAGATATATTATATTTAGAAGATTAAAAATCATTCTAAATAAGAACCCACCAAGAACACACCAAGAACTTTTCGACTAAACTAGTTTTCATGCAAAACTTGTTCGATTTTAATTTTGGTTGATCCTATGGCTTAATATCATATATTAAACACATAAATTATTATCAAAATAATTTTATAGTAGATAAATAAAAATTTAATTTAGAACAGCCCCTAAAACTTTTATTGGAAAATAAAAACCCTACACGTCAAAAACAACGATTCTTTTCTCAAAAGAATCGTTTTTATTTTTCATTTTATATATTTGATCACATACTTACAGGAATCAATATTTCTCATTCATGAACAATCAAATCTGATATTTTAAAGTTCATGAAATAAATAACTCAAAAATAAAAACTATTTCGCAATAAAAATATAGAATTGTAGATTCATGGCAAAGCCGAGGCTCTGATACCATATTGGGAATTATTGGTTACATGCATTACATACATAAGCGGAATTTAAAATTTTTAACCAATAGATCTGATCTTTCCATGAATTTACAATATAAATACTATTGAGAATAAGAAAAATCACCTTTGATTTTTGTTGGACGGTTGATTTTCCTTCTCACCAGGTTGTCGCAAACTACAGTGTCCAAAATTGAACACCTCCAATTAGTAATCCACACTAGAGAAGGATTGAATGAACCAAGAATGATGGAACACAAGGGCTGACCAAAATCCCCTTGATTCTAGCAAGGGAGTGGCGGTTAGGGTTTTTCAAAAAGAGTGAATTTCTTTTCTCTTAAGGTTCACTTCACCCTAAAATCCCTATCACTTGGATTCTTATAGTTAGGTTAAAAATCCAACTTCATAATAGGATTGGGCTCTTTAAAATTGTTGAAGAAATATTAAATGGGATTCTGGAATTATTAATAATTTATTTGGGCTCAATTAAATCCAATTTAAGTCCATTCATAAAGTACTATGCATAAAACCCATAAGCTAGGCCCTTTATGGATATACTTGGATTTAATCACCCAAATGAATTCCAAATCCATACAAATTAAATATGTAGGCTCCATAATACTTATGAAATATATTTTATTTATTTTGGTCCAAAAATTAGGCCTCTAAGGCCTTCTATCTGGGTTTTCCGTGTAACCCTTCTTCTAGAGGGTTTCTGCGCCAAAACCACTTATCTGGGCCTTTTTAATTTCTCCAATGGATCTATTAATTATTATATAAGCCCTATAACACTTATAGTCTAATAATAATAATTACTTATGAAATACAATATTTTAATTAGGTCCATTTTGCAGAACATTTTTAAAAAAAATTCTGCGAACAATTCTACTTGATCATAATTAATTAAACTCTTTAATTAATTATTCTCTTATTCATCTCTCTTATCCCATAATAATATCAAATATTATTATCCTTGTCATTTTATCACTTTATCATTTACTCTATATGTGTGTGACCTATTGGGTTCCTATCCATATTGGCAGTATAATATGTAATTATGAGTTCTATTCAAAACTCACATGATTTAAACTTCTTTAAATCATTTTATCAATCCCTATTGATATTTATGATACACTATTATACAAATCATGAGCAGCCTTTAGCTAGGCATCATGACCACCCAAATGTCAGGAAAGTCAAGTGGTTTTACTATACCCTTCCATAGAAACAGTTATCGTGCAATTACTCCTTTCACCACTCTTATCTCAATTAATTATAAGTATGGATTTTTGTCAACTCATATAAATCTAATTATGTATGTTCTATTAATTTAACCATTTTTTCCTAAATGCCCTTCATAGATCCCTATCCATCTTGGCATGTTACTCTGGCCAGAGATTTTCTGAACAAGCCAATTATAGAATCATGCGAGATAACTTCCCTCAATAAATCTAGGATGGTGAATCCTTTGTCAATCACTCAAATATCTTCAAGTAGGTCATGATATACCCAACCACCTAACTAAGTTCACCCCCAGTTGGAAGTAATTATTTATAGAGTCAAAGTATATCACTTGCTATTTAAGATAACCTTGGTGATCCCAAGTCTAAGGATACTTGCACAACCGCTATGAAGAGATTCCTCACTGACATAGATTTAATATCCATGTGAGGATTCTCTTTGAAGGTCTCCAATGAACTTGTTCTTCTAACAAGCATTCACATGTTAGCTTTGATCATCTTCCATAATCACAGTTATGAGAACCGCTGCTTAAACCATTCAAGAAGCATAACACGTGCTAGTTTGTCCGAATTAATAGTGTCCTATCTTGGTAATTCTATGACTAGGGATATTTAGATATTTGATAATAGTCATTTATATGATATTTTTAGTGTGTTTTTAGGTATTTAATTAAGTTAATTTTGTGTTAATTAGGTTTAATTTAGAGTTAATTTTTTAATATTTATGTTTTTGAGGTTAATTTTGTGTTTTGTTTGATTTTCAGGTTTAATTTGACATAAAAGGGCTTAAAGTGTGAAAAGGGCAAAGTTTAGGGCCAAAAGTGCAAATATGAAGAATTGATGCAAGACAATTTGACGTCCAGTCCAGAGCATTGAGACGTAACCATGTGAAATTATTGAAGAACTTCACACGTGGCCACGTGAAGAACAAAATAAGAGAAGTCGTGGCCATGTAAAGAAAAGAGAATAAATAAGAAATAAGAGTCGTGGCCATGTGAAAGGGAAAACAAAGGCAATTGTGAAGATCACGTAACCACGTGGATTCCTAGTGAAGGACCACACGTGGCCACGTGTGGAAGAAGAACAAAAAGGGATGTGACCACGTGTATTGAAGGCATACTGAAGGACATGGTCACGTGATGCTATTCCCATTGTGCGAAGGATTTTACCGAGCTTTCTATTTTGGACAGAATTTACTTCCTATTTGATTCTAAGAGTTTGAGAAGGAATCCACAACATCTTTTGCCTATAAATAGCAGTCTAAAACACCAAAGAAAAAAGAATAAAGATCAAATTTAGGAATGAAGGATTAGAAGAGATTAATTGCTTTAGTTTTAGTTTTACTTGTTTTTTTCTAGTTTTTCTATTTTTGTTTTTCTTTTGATTTTGTTTTAGTTCTTCAACTTTGTTTTAGTTTTTAAATATGTTTAGGAAGTAGTTTTTTCTTCTTTTGCTAATGGATTCTTGAAATCTTGAATTTTCATTGTTATGACTTTATTTTGAGCTTAATTTCAATATCGGTTGATTATTTCTTGGTTTTAAGCATATTCTTATCTTTGATTGTGTTGAGATTGGTTGTTGGTTTATTGAATAAATAACTAAGAATTGGTTTTGACATAGTTAATGATTTGCATGTTCTTAGGTTAACTCTTTAATGTTTATGCATGATTATTATCCGAAATATGAAATAATTATGTGTTAATTTTATTGGTTAATACTGAGAGAGGAAGAACTAAGAATAGGTGAAAGTTGAATCTCTTGAGAAAGGCTTTAATAGACATCTAGGAGGATTAATTCAGACTTTTATGCCAAGTATTGAATTGCTCTGAATAAGGGAGTTTAATGCTTGGAATGATAATCTTGAATAAAGTTATCTGGGTTTATTTATCTAAATTCTTCATAATCATTGGTGTTATTCTTTGAATTTAAGTCATTACAATGAAAGTTAAGGTGGATAGTTTCTTTAGCAAGAGAATTTCAATTATTGATATGTTTTTAATTCATGCTTTTATTTTGTTTTATTGTTTATTTTGTTTAATTTTTGCTTCTAAATCAAAAACATTTGGGAAACTATTTCGGATTGATTTAATTCATACATAGATATTATCCTTAGCAATCCATGTTTCCTTGGGTACGATATTTGGGGTCTTAATCTATATTTCCCTATATTACTAGCCGATCTAGTACACTTGCTAGACACCGGTCAATATTATCACATTTGCATGCAATAGACATCTCACATCATGAAGACTTTCATGATTACCTTTGCACTGTGTTTATAATATCTAGGACTTCATTTATTAATTTAAGATTTATAAACTCATGTATTTAAACATAGCATTAATAAATGAATGATGCCTTTTATTAAGAATATGAGTTCATACATATGAAATACATCCCCATTACATGGACTCTAGAGCATACTCTCTAACACCAAATGTGAGAACTAAACTAATTAAGTTGGAAATTTGGGAATTAACGAAGAAAGGAAGGAGTTAAAAGAGAATTGCCTAGGGCCCACATTGCACTCATCATTTTTAGAATTCTCACATGAAAGGAAGAAAAAAATATAGTATTTAAGGGATGCGTTTCGGTCACTCAAAGGAAAAGATGCAGACATTTCCTTCTCTTACTAAACTTAGATATTTTCTCTCTTTTTTACATCTAAATTCTGCTAAACTCTTAAGATGAAAGAAAGATTTTAATGGTTGAGTATTTATAGGGTAACGGGTCCTTCATTCTTCTGCTTCTTCTTTTTCTTCTTCTTTTTCTTCGTCAATAAGATGGAATGGTAGTGGAGAGTATGATTAAATATTTATGTATGGAATTATTCTCTATAGAAGGTGAATTAAGTAGGAGTATAAGAAAGAGATTGTGAAGGACCGAAGAGGTGTTCTTGGATTTTATTAAAAATATGGGAACTTTTAACTTCATGTGTATATGTTTGTTTCTATGTAATGCATTAAAATGGTAATCTACCTATAGTAATGAGATAAAAACATGAATAAAATTTCTAAATATGTAAAGGAACCAAAATAACAAAGTTACTCTAAAGAGGATAGAAATCTATCCTAAGGTTCACTTCACCCAGTCGGACCATTTTGCCTATAACTTGAGTTCTAGAATTGTAAATTGAGTAATTCTAATTGGGTTAGAAATTAGAATTACAAACCTTAATTTCATATGAAGAAGTCAAAGTCTAACTCTATCTCTAAGATTGTCAAAATTTAGCTTGAAAACTAGACATGTTTGCTGCCCTATCATTGGGAGCAGCTTACAGTTGTTTATAAATATCTTAAGATCTAGAAGTGTAAATGAGGTAATTTTTAATGATACAAAATTAGAAATAAAGAGGAATAACATTGTAGAAGACCATTTTGCCTAGGTCTCTTTGTGAGCATTAAAACCTTTTTCAAATCATTTTGAGTCTCTTTATGAGCATTAAGTCCTTTTTCAAGGCATTTCGAGTCTCTTAGCGAGCATGAAGCCATTAAGTCCTTTTATCAAGGTATTTTAAGTCTTTTAATGAGCATTAAGCATTAAGTTCTTTTTTCAAGGCATTTTAGGTCTCCCTATAAGCATAAAGTCCTCTTTGAGAGGCATTTTTTTACAGATAACTAAGTCACAAACTCGAAGCAAAGATTGTGTGGTGCAGCTTTATCCAGTTATTTGCATAGATTACCTAATCACCAAACCTTCACAATTAAGGAGACATCCACCTTGAATATGTGTCCATAACTCTTTACTCTAAAATTTAGCTTATTTATGTAACACCCTAATCCACTAACCATGGATAATCATCAATCATCATCATAAGCCTAATAAAGATCAGGCAAAAATAATAATAATAATAATAATAATAATAATAACAATAATAATAATAATAATAATAATAAAGTAGGCCATAATTACATGCCACAATATAAATAAATCAAACTTATAAATAAAGAATTATAGCATAAATTGCCTTCTAAACATGTTGAAATCCTCTAAGGCAACTGCAATTCTACCCAGTCTTCTCTTCAATGGTGGTCAAGCCACTAAAGCTACCGATCCCACTAAAGCTTATCCTGAAACCTACACGGATAAATAAACCCGTGCTAAGCTATAAAGCTTAGTGGGTAACAAAATCTATGGATAAGCTCTTACAATTTTCTTCATCAAATCAAATACAACTATCATAATAACATATGAGTTTACAATATTAATCATTCCACAATGGACATTCTGGGGAGTCCTCAACCTTAACCACAAATGCCATCTTTACTAAAACCGAGAGAATTGCATAAACTTATCTTATCCCTGAAAATTGTTAATTCACGATCATCATGAGCCCTCTTTTATTTCTTAGAAAAGTCCATGCATCTTATAATTCTTCTATTCAAGAATACAAACATAATCATTATATTCGTACAACCTTCAACTTAATGCCATTAACCAAATTGGTTACCTAAGATGTTCATTTAACATTTATTCATAGCAAAAGGAAGTGCTCATGTTATATAACATTTGCAAGATATATTGTTTGGCATGATTTCATTACATATATTAAAAACTTATCATTGCACTTTATACATCATACAACATCATATTATATCATGCTTTGCACTTTGGTTTATATTAGAATTATACATATACACATACATATATAAATGTTCATAAACATACTCATGGATTTGCATACCATTCCAAGGAATAGGTATTACACTTCATGATTAACTGACAAGGTCTCCATACCACATGCAAACATTTTATAGTTTTCTCCATACATAAAGATTATTATGCATGTCATAGTTCATATAACATTTAATTAAATATTGCAAGCTTATGGCCCATGTGGCCCATCCATTCACCGTGAAACCCATTGGTGGAACCAACTCACACTGGCACTCACATGGAAACCTTTATCATAGTTGATGTAAGACATCACAATCAAATAATACATAACATGGCAATTCATTTCATAGAAATAGTTTATAGCTAACCAAAATTTAGGATAAAACAATAGAATAGATCATTTATCATGCTTCCAATATATATAAGTGATGCAATCAATAC
>JBBPFJ010001126.1:0-24736 GCA_037975025.1 Excoecaria agallocha
CTTTCAAAATTACTCATTTCATATGGCATGTATATAAGTTACGTGTATTAATTCCTTCGCCTACATACTCCGATCTTAGGATCGGCTAAACCTTTGCTCTGATATCACTAAATGTAACACCCTTACTGAACAATTTAACTGAAACAAGTGATAAGACGGAAAATTTTTTTTCCCAAGAACCATTTGTGAGATACTGGTCATTGACCCTTTGAGGAGCAATGCACTGAGTGACAATTCCAAAATCAGCAAGTTTTTTCTTTAAATCTTAACTATCCCTTCGACCCAGGCTTGTCCAAAAAGAAATATTTATAACTTAAGTTAGCCGATAAACTATAATTGTCCAAATGACTTATTACCAAATAAAAATCCGGCAATATAACGTCTAAAAACTTATCTAATCCACCTGAAAAATCAGACAATATCCTCAGCCATCAGGGGCATATCAAAATAAAATAATTTTATCATGCATCTCATACATCCATTCTCATTATTAATCACATTCCTCAGATAAGTCAATATTACAAATTACACTCTTAATTCACTATAACATTCCAAAGTAAGGAACAATATACATTAAAATCATCTTGCTACAATTGTAAACCCTGATGGAGATCTGCCCACACTAAATTCATTCTTCTGATGGTTGAGCCATATACCTACACGAATAACAAAACTCGTGCTAAGCTATAAAGCTTAGTAGGGAACTACAAATATTTTATAGAAGAAATTTCCTATAAAGATCAATAATTACTACCTAAGCACTAAGATATACCACAAATACGTATAGCAATTGTAATAAATGATATTCTTATATATATATATATATATTGTGCTGATAGTATGCAAATTTTGGATAATTCTCACAACCTTACCAATTACCTTGTTAAAAACCATTTCTTCTTTATCTACATAGCTATTACCAATGCACATATTATTTTCACTTTTATTTCCTTATAAATCAATATTAAATCGTTCAATCACACATATAAGTGAATTATCACATATCAATTTCTCAAAGTCAAGCAAAACATATAATCATACCTAAAAGCATTACCATGCACAACTCGTAGTGTATATCTTATAAATCTAGTTATAACTAATCTTCAAAAACACATCAGTGTCCATATACATATATAAATGTAGTAATTAAACCACCATCCAGAGATGCACCATATTCAAGAAAAAAATCAGAAAGCAAGCAAGAAATAACTTGAAATACTAAATAAAGGTTAATTTATCACATGGCCTCCATTTACCAAAAAGATAAAATGCTGAGAAACATCTTCACAGAGTTAAAACCTACTCGAAATTTCATATGCATACCATTGCAAATTCCAAATACAAATGAGATACAAGATATGCACTGGTAGTTTAGATTTCTTATACTATATTGAAATTAGCCTGCCTAAGTTCTAAAAGTAGATAACGGGATCAGAGGATATCCGAAGATATCAAACAGAGGATATCCGAAGATATCAAACAGAGGATATCCGAAGATATCAAACAGAGGATCCCCATGGGATCACACAAGGGTCCAATCAGGACAATCAGAAGTCCACGAAGGACTAAGATCCAAACAGGGTCAACAGAAGCATCTGCAATATCCCTATAGGCACCTATTCAATCCACGACTGAACTATGACTGCAGGCTAACAGATACATAACTTCCTTTCCAAAAGCTTTAAATATCATGTAGGCATAACATGGCCTGACAACCAATATCGATGTATATGTATACACATAATAAAATCAAATCTCCAGAAGCATTTAACCTATTCTAAATCTTGCCAATACAAGGTTAAAATATCGAATCAAGCACAAAATGCATTAAAATTACTACTTATAGAAATAAAAGCTTTACATATTACAAACATGGAGGAATCTGTCATTTAACCATGCCTCTCACATGCTTTTTGATTTAGATTTATACCTTTACGAACTTTAATTATGCCAATCACCCAACATAACCTTTAAGCATGTTATACTTGCATCAAATAATTACATAGTTATGCAAGATAATTTATAGAGAGATAAAACCTAAAAGAGCCTAAATATCATATAAAGGATGTACCATCTCTAGTGCACAATACATACATGCGCAAATCATATAATACTTATATAGTCTCTTATAAATAATTACATAAAAAGAAATACAATCTGGTATAGTATTGCATACAATTCTTCAACAAGATTTCCACGAATGAACACATGTCACTGTAGTTATATACATTAGTACAATAATCGATGGCACCACAAGTGCATAACCATGCTATTACACATATAAAAACATCAATATACCTCATTTCATAATAACCAAAATCAAACTTCATTTATTAATTATGCCCATTATTGTATAAAATGAGGTTATCTTATATTCTATATACCTTTCTTTCTTAATAATAAGTTATTCCAAAAACATGCATTATGATTTAAAAACAGGTTGAGTATATATCATACAGTCCTACTTACTCAAGCACTATAATATGATATTTGTCAAAATACACATGAATAACTTATTAAACACGTATAACTTACTCGTGTATGTGATATCACATCAAGCATACCACTATTGCATGAGAGCGTACCTTTCTGATACATCAAAGCTATTTTCTACGCCCCTTTATACTTGCTTATATCATCTTCCATTCGTACTCAATTAATACATTTATCAAGTCAATGCAATTGTCATCATACTATATCTCATAATATCATTTCTCAATATTAGGTATAAGCTAATTGAACATCTAGGCATACGTCATAATCATATATATATATATATATATATATATATATATATATACCATTTTTCAATTTCATGCCCCCTTTGGATAGGTTTAAAACATGCAATACTGCAATTATTTATACCCATACAATTACATGCACATTTAGCCACAACTGAACTCTATTTGCCGGCATTAATGATGTTCATACACATTTCAATTATCATGCTTGTGCTTTTACTGTATAATCTGGCACATGTACGTTTATATCCAGAAATACACAACTACCGGTATATATATACATGTACCTTTAATTTCCAAATATCAATATAAGTAATTGTAAATATACATCACTACAACTATATAGTTTCGTATGATAACATATAAGCATAAGCATGCAGGCATATTCATGTTATTTTAATTAAGTATTAAACAATATGTTTGTTCAAGTGTTTGCTATATAACATATTTTATCCAACTCACATATATTTACCATATGATGTTATTATGTTTTTATGTATTTATACTATATTACGTACTAACTCTTCACTGTTAATTAATTTCAAGTTCTTTGAAATTTTCTTCCTTACAAGATTTCAACATCATAGTCATATATATCTATCATGCTTACTTTAATTTCATTAATTCACAATTTCGACAGTGCAATCCTAGAAAAGTCGATTTTATATGTCTGAAATACTATGCTCAGAGTTTATTTACTTTATGATGTACTATAAACATTATAATTTACACATAATTCACCAAAGAATTCATTAACAATATCTCTAATTCAAACTCTAGATTTCTAGTTCTCTTATAACAGAGCCATCTACTTAACTGCAATCTTGATAAGGTTATTGTAATATTACCGATCTTTCAAAACTTTAGAACACTAAAACTAAGCTAAATCTAACTATTTAAAGAATAAACAATAAAAATGACTTCTCCTTTCAAAATTTAACCTTACATACATTATCCTTTTTATGTTCTATATTGGGAATTTAGCTTCATTTTCAGTTCAATCTATGCACATATATATACATACACATAGCTTTGGTTTCATCGAAATCTACTAAAATTTCACATGCATATCAGGATTCACACCAAGTTCCCGTACCTTAGAGTCGAAGCCCAAAATTCTCCATCCGTTCTACCTGTTTGGAGCCTCATCGGAGCCTCGCCGGAGAGACACTGAAGCCTCTCACCTGAAGCCAGAAGCGCCGGTAGCTTCTCGATGGTCTTCACGATCCTCAAGGCATCGTGGTTTGGCCAAAAAACTGCCTGGAACTGTCGGCTGCCACAAGCTCCGATCTACACTTTACCGGCGAGTGGGGACAATCGGCGGCCACCGAAAGCTCTGCCTCACCCTCGTGATCCCACCGGTGCCAAAAGCTCCCTCAATCGCCGACGAGAACCACCGGAAAAAGAGAAAGAAGTTAGGGTGGTGATGAACAAATCGGAAAGGAAGAATTACCGGAGAAAGGCGATGGTAGCGGAGGACTGGAAGAGGCAGCGATGAACTGCGCCCCTTCGCCGGCGTCGAGCAGCGGCAGCCAGACCAGGCGACGGTAGCACCGCCTCCCGTTCTGATTCTCCCTTCCCCGATTCTCTCTTCTTATTTTTTTTTCTTTCTCATTTTTCCCTTCCTCCACTCTAAACCACACATCTTTAATAAAACCCAATATTTCTCTTTAAATCTACCACACATTCCCTTTTTTTTTAAAAAAACTCACCTTTTATTATTATTATTTATATTAATCTTCATAATATATTTTAATTAATAATTATTAAATTAAAATTCCGAAAACAATACTAACGTATATTAGAATTTTCATAATTAATACTTACAAATTGGTACTATTCACCCACTAAAATCAATCCAAATTTTTGGGGCGTTACACCTTTCCTTGCTTTGCTTGCCTGTAAAACCTGACTAGCATTATCTATATTAAGCAATTCTAAAAGTAATCTAGAAGCTTCATTAATTTTTGGACCTGAGTCTTTACCCTTTATTTTGCCCTTGATGTGGGTAGGGTCATGAACACTCTTCAGTCTCCTCTTGTCTAGAGGTTTGCTTCCACTATGCATAAGGCTTTTAATTCTAATACCTTGATGTAATACTATATCTTTAATAGAGGTTGCAGGGTTGGGTTTAGAGCTGCTCGGGTAAGGGACCCTAATAACAGTATGTGTATTGGAATCAAGGATCGAGGACACCCTGTTGAACCCTTCATAGCATCTATGTTTCACTTCTAAATTTTGGTTGGTGGTTTTAGGACTCGGCTCGTTAGAATGTGCAACTAGAATATTAACTTCCATATTTTCTTTACCTGTTAAATCTTTAAAGTGCACACTAACCTCCTTTTCTAAGCGACCACTCGATTGAACCATTAGCATGCTTGATTGAATGTCACTACCAGTGCTGACACTGAATAGTGCATTTTTATACACCGAAATTGGCCTCCCAACAAAGGATATATCATTCACCTTACCAATCCCACCCTTAGGCATCTTATCAATTTACGTATATCTTTGTTTAGTGAACCCAAAACTCTTATCAGTAGCATGACATTAGTGGCACGAACAATCTTCTATCCCACCTTATCTTTATCCAGATCATGCAATGCCATAAATCTAGACCTGGTTGCATTATGTATATTACTTCCTATCCCATTACCTTTATTTTTGCTCACATCTCCTGCCCTTCTTCCTTTTTTTTGTATTATCATCCATAATTTAAAATTCGAATTTGAATATTTGCACTCAACAGGTCCACTATTGCTCCCCTCTTCACCTGTATTAAGATTGATATTGGGTCCTAACTTAGGGGCCGATGTAACCTCATTGCTTCCCTGGGGACATTGATCCCTAAGATGACCATATTTTCTACATAAAAAATAAATTTTATAGTCCTTCATATTCAACTCTGATATGCCTCTCTTTAATTTGAATATGCGAAACCAACGGTTTCATAAGATCAAGCTCAATAGCTACACGAGTAAATTTTGCCCATTTTTGATCCGATGTGTTACAATCTATCTTTACTATTCTCCCAATACTTGTACCAATCCGTCAAAGAATATATTTGTGATAATAATGTAAAAGGAAACCCAATACAGAGGTCAACATATTATTGTTCGTAGAAAAATTTGAATGCTAAGGTTGGATCGTAAGATAGTGATCCATAACAGTCCATGGTCTCCCAACCAAAGAGTTGATATAATCATCCATCAGATCAAAATGATGAGAAAGTAATTATTATCCAAATCCACTACTTTATAATGCCCTTTAGGGGACCAAAGAAATTCCAACCTATTGCATAAAGCTCTATACGTGCTCAACTTCCCAAGAAGATGGACAATAATAGACTTTTTTCATGGTCTAGCCATTTGCGCTTCAAGTCTTTTAGAGACATCGAGTTTTAACAAACCCTCTTGCAAAGAAATTAAGATATCCTCATCATTGTTACATTTCGTATCAGTAAACTCATCATTAGATTTAGACTCCTTGTCCACCTCTTCATCAGACTCGCTAATCAGATTCTCATCAGACAATTTGTGCATAATGAATGTAATAGTATAGCCATTTTGTTTCTTAGCCCTGTGAAATAAGGCATCTTGAAAAGACTTAACTTTAGGTTTTGGGAACACCTTTACGTTCTCTTCTTGGTTTTCAAGCTCCATAACCATATCCATGTCCTCCTTATGTATTTTTCGAGATCTATTGTTCGGTGGAAAAGGTGGAGGAACTTTTTCCATCGATGTCAAAGCCTCATAAGCAGCTAGGGTTTCAGCCGTCATCATCTCAAATTTTTTAATTTTGTAAAATTATTAGCCATATATGAGTATATTAACTTTAATTCTTTGATTTCAACTTATATAAATATAATAAATTATATAAATTACAAAATTTATCACAATTGCTAAAAAACACTTAAAAATAAATTTTCAAATCAAACATGAATATAACACCCATAATGAAAAAAGAAAGATAGCATCATATCATTAGTATGCTTACCATAAAATTATCTATACTGTTAATGTACCAATTATACGTTCAAATGGTAAAAAGTTCAAATTCTCTTAAATGAATTTTTCAGTTCAATTCTTAACTTGCATATGGAGAATGTGCCATTAGGAGGGATGCTTTCAATTATGGATTCGACAATATCTAACTTTGAAGTAATCGATTTTATAGACAATAAGTTGAACCGAATACCAGAGGACTATAAACCGATATATAATAAAAAATAAAAAAGGCAATTTAAATGTGTTTAATTCTTTATCAAGTAAGTTTTATTTTTTTTTTCCATGTGTGAGTCAATTAGTTTAGGGTTTAGAATGAAAAGTTCCTTAGAAAAGATTAAAAATAATGATGCATATACTTTCTATGCAATATATGGCAAAAAAAGATGGATGATTAAATGGCTAATCTATTCTATAATGATTCATAATTTGTTGGGATATAAATTATGAGTAATGATTTATGAAAAAGGGGTTTCTACTAATTAACCACAATTATATTGGGATGCAAGCTGTGGAATGAATGGAATGGAGCCTACAAAAGGAACGCTTTAAGGAGAAGACATCCACAAGTCAAATTCAGAATACCTCACATGATTCCAACTATTTTGGCTTTTTCCCAATTCCAAATTACTATTTTAATATTTAATATTTATATATATTTTTAATTGTTTTGGCTGCAATCCCAATAGACTCTTACTCAGTTTTGACCTCGTGATTTCCTGGTGGGTCCTATTCTCTTCTAATCCACAGCATAACTCTTAGAACAATGGGCCAAATGCCATTTCCATCTCCATTTTAATGTCACATCACAGCGAAAATAAGCTCATCCTCTAGGGGTAATCAGTCTAATTTTAAAAATCCCATTTATTGTTCTACATAATTTTCTATTAAAAAAATTAATATATTTATTAAATAATATTTTATTTAATTTCTCTTTGGATAAAACCTATAATTTTTAATTTTTTTGTAAAAATAAATTTCATCAAATGAAATAATTTTTATAATAATTTTTTAATCTATAATTTCTTTTAAGATTTACATTGTTAATATATGGTTAGTATCAATAGAGTCGTGTCACTGTTAAAGAATTTTAAAAAGTAATTTAAATTGAAATATTATCGTTTTTATTAAATAATTTTTGCAATTATTTGTAAGCATGCAATTTAATTTTCAAGTTGGATAAAAATTGTAATATTTAAATCTATCAAAGTATTTTATTGAAATTTAAATATTGTGAAAACATTATATTTTGGAATTAAAATTTTGACGGTAGAAAAAATTACTATAGAAATATAAGAAGAAAAAGAAAAGAAAAGAAAATAATAAAAGAGAACAACAAAAAAACTTAAAAAATTGACATAATAAATGTCAATTTTTATAATATTTTTATGCCAAAATATTGAAGTGAGACGCCTCCATTGAGGTTCCAATCTCACGTTTTTCATTAAATTCCAATAATTATATAGGCTAACATTGCGCTCTATAAACAAATAGAATAGAGCGATCCAAATGTGTCATATGTTACTAATAAAGTTGAAAAATGAGAAAATTGATTATCGAAATTGAAATAACTAACCTGATCGACCGATTAAATTTGTGAACTCAAACATTGTTGAATCTAAAAAATAAAAGGAATTATAATATTATATCAATTTGTTCGAAATTTGAACTCCGATATACTTTCTAATATGATATAGTGATCCAAATATTTCTTTTATTCCTAATGGTCATGTGCCTTGCGCATGCTTAGTAAGTGACGGCAGATGTGTTATATTTATCCCATGTGTCACCTTATATATTATGATTTGATATGCTACGAGTCAATTTATATATTATGTTACTCATCACTTAATAGAAAATTATTAATTTAACAGTTTTATTATTTTTATGATAAAATTATCTAATATTTAAATTTAAAAAATAATATTATACGAAATCAAATATTAGATAGAAAATTGCTATTTTTAAACAAATTTTAGGGATTTTTTAACATTTGGGCAAAAGATGATGAATGAAATGTTGAGGTTTGGGATTTGTTTTTTGTGAGCAGCCTACATTTGATGACAAGCTGATAAAACGGCAAAAGAAAGACATTAACAATTACTATAGTAAAAAGAATATTAAATAATTTCAATTTCAAAGCTTTGGGCAGCTTTTTCTTTTTAGGATAATAAATTAGGGCTTAATAGAAAGAAAAGAAAAAGAAAAGGCATTAATGGAGTCTATGGTATGCGTCTGCTAATTCACTTCCAACAATAAGACAAACCATAGCCCACCTAACTAATCCTTCATTTTGAACTCTTTCTTTTCGTTTTCAATTTATTCAAATCCCGGACAAACACAGACCCGCCCATCAAAATCTTTTAGTTTTTCCACCCGTACCTCTAAATCAAACCTTACTTTTCCCCTCCTCTCTCTCTCTCTCTCAATTTTCTCATTTTATTTTACTATTGCTTAATTTCATTGCTTGTCTGTTTAATAAGATCATGCCAGTTTTTACAGAGAATTCATCTATAATCGGAGAGCAAATCAAGCTAAGAATACACAGAAATCAATTCCACCGCCAACACCAACAAGAAGAAAATCCCATTTCTGCAGAAACAGATCCGAACCCACAAGTCTCACGCTCTTCAAAGTCCACAATCTCTTCTCTTTTCCTCTCCCCCTTTTCCAATGAACCCACTTCCACCAAGAAAAAGAGCACCGCATTTAGAAAGCTAGGATGCACGGCCGGGGCGGCGCAGCAGGTGTCGGTGCCGGCGGTGATACGGTCATCGGCGGAGTGGGAGGGGAAGAGGGTGAAGAAGAAAAAGAACCCACAACAACAGAAGAGGAAGAAAGACAACATAAGGATTTGCAGTGAGAATAATAATAATGATAATGTTGATAACAATGGGAATTTTAATGGTGGAAATTGTATGGTTGCTCAGGATGTTTGGTGCGGGCCTGGAATTGGATTATCTCCTGATGCTGTTGTTGGGTCTGTTGATTGTGTTGTCAGCAGAAGAAATGCCTCTGGGAGAGGCAAAATTGATGGAGAGAAAATCATTCAAAGGGAGAGGGAGAGGGAGAGGGAGGTATTTCTTCTTTGCTATTTCATACATGGTGTTCTTTTCTATATTATCTATATACAGTATCTAATTTATCTATTTATCAATTAATACAATTTTTAGTTTAGCAGTGGTAATAAATTTATAATCTTTAGTTATCTGTTCGTTCTTCTATTCCGCGATTTCCCAGTTTTTTGAGTCTGTAAGTTTAGAATCACGGGTTTATTTGATGTGTTTTAACCAATAAATTTTTTTATTTGACCTTTGCAATATCATTTATTGTTATAGTTATTTCTCAAACCTTTGGAAGCGTGTACGTATAATTTTACATGTTTACCGACGCAAAACTTTTATCGGACCAAAAATTACGGACCCTACATATCCAGGAAGTTATTGTTTATACGTAGCTTCTGTTGCTTTAGTTTTTTAATTAAGAGGACGCACTTCCCTCAACTTATCCTTCACTTTCTTGTTTCGCTACTTGTAAAGGCTTGGTTTGGATGTTTTGAGCTAAGGATTGGTTCGCTTTTCTTCTCTTGGTCAATCATATCTTTGTTCCCTGATTGTTGTTCACTCTTTTAGGTTGGTTTATGGCCTCTTTGTCATCTTATTGTGCTTTGTCAATCTTGGCAGCGTGCTTCTTGTTTGGGGAGGCGGGCTGCGGTGAATCCTGAGACTCTTTCTTTCTTAGATACAGACCCTACTTTTGTAACATCTCGACCTGAACCTGAAGTGTTTGGAAGCAGATACTATCGTCACATTCGGCATCCTTCCCCAGATGGACTTGCTGAGGTCTGTGCAATTCTCAAGATTTCTACTGTTATAATATCTCCATTCATGTTATAGCGTAATTGATGCGAAATCAGTGTTATGGTTTGATGGTAATGATGATTGTGTTTATACCTTATAAGTAATTTGATGTTAAATATCCATGCAATTGTGGTATTTTCTCTCTTGCTCCGTGGCATAAATTGATTGTCTGTTCAGTCATGTATGATTTAAGCTTTTTGTGTTTCCTCTGATTTTCTTCATTCTTTCACTTTTTCCTTGAAAGAGGAGAGCCGGGTTTTATTTTTTGATAGTTTCACGAGGGAAAGGTACTTGTAAGCTGTAGAAGTCAATACCTCTATGAGGTGCCTTTAGATTGGTGTTTTGTTAGCATGAATTGGTGAGAATAAGAAAAGGATTTAGGTTCAATGTGTTCGAGGCTTTTAAACTTCTTTGATTCTATTCTGTTGCTGAGTCAAGCGGTCCAGTTTCAAGGTTTACTTCTGGTGCATTTATTATTCAAGTTTGAATATTATAAAGCATTTATTTTGTATGTGTTAGATTGAATAAACCAAAAGATGCTTAAAAATTTTATGCATTTTGTTAGACGTAACTCGCTGGTTGGTCAAACTGCTTTCATAACCTACTACTGGGACTATAGAGGGAGACTTCTCAACTGAGTGACTTCACTAATATCTGCATTATTGCCTGTTGTCTGCGGTCAAATCATTTTAGGATGATCTCTCCTTTTAGGATATGATGGTAGATAAAAGTTTCTTGTTGAAAATGTAGAAATTTCAGTCCTAACTTTGGAAGAAAGAGGCTAAGATGTCTACTTGTCCATAGTTTTGGAAACAAATGCAGAAGCGCACAGGAGCCATAAATTGAACTTTTGGAATCTGTATGAGTCGGCAACTGGACCTTCTGTCCTGTTACTGATGTTACTGAGATTCAATGCTACATTTTTGGTGCAATACTAAATGGTTTACAAAGTTCAGGTTGCAGTTTTGTTGACAAGACAGTGCGTTATTTTCAGGGACGAGGATTTGTTGACGATATTCAGTCTTAACATGTATGCTCAATAATTTAATTTGTAGGTATCACTGAGAACAATGACTTTTGTGCTTCCTAATTGAACTTTACTAACTTCTAAAGTCTATTTATATATAACATACTGGTGTCCAATATGTAACCCTTTTATAGGTAACTTGCCTGAGTTGTAGCAAATTATAGAAGTGCTGGTGCTGCTTAATGGGGAATTGTTATACTGTTTTTTGCACAGTATTGTTGTACAAGACTGTCTACTGTGGATTTGTGTGAATAGTTAATTTTTTGGGATGAGTGTATAATTAGAGTTTTGCTATGCCATATGTATTCAATCTAATTTTATTATGTGCTTATATTTTAATTTTGAAAGAAGTTGTAAATATTCTATACATTTTTGGGCGAACTTTGTATTTAAGACATGAAAATTGCATCTGGATTGCAGTTTATGATGCTTCAAAATAGTTTCATGGTGGGAGGAAGAATGGATCGATTTAGTGACTGGAGACTTGATATTGATCACATGTCATATGAGGTGTGCTGTGTCCCAAGAATTATATTCAATATCTTTGTTTTCATTTCGTGGCAAGTGGCAAACTGGGCTCCTATTATGTGCCTGATTCATTGTTGTATGATTATTAAAATTTATTTCCTGGTGGTGACAGCAACTTCTCGAGCTAGGCGAAAGAATTGGTTATGTGAGTACTGGGCTGAAAGAAGACGAGATTGGTCACTGTGTCCGGAAAATTAAACTCTCAATTATCAATGATCTTTCATCACATTTACAGATTATGCTGGACAAAAAGTGTAGTATTTGTCAGGTCAGTTAAGGCTTACGAGCAGCCTGGTTTATGCTATTGTTTTCAGTTTTTATATTTTCTTTTCCTCTTTTATTTAATTAATTACTGTGTTTGGGGATGACATTGGTGCCTGCCTGGGCAAACAGTTTGCAGTCGAGTCAGGATGGATTGTGGGGATACTGCCTTAAACCTGCCACTTGCGTATCTGAGAATATGTATATTATTTAAATTTGTTAATAACTTGTGAAATATGAAATTGTAGATTGCCTATGAGTAAAATGTGACAAAATAATAAATATATAACCAATCCGTCGTAACATTAAATACCCTGATGTTCAGTGGCTGCCTGGGTTGAGTTAACTATTTTCTCAGCCTCACCTTCACGATGCCTTCCCAATTTTGATTTGCTTTACCTGACTTGCTTGTTAAAATGTTTCAGTAAGTTTAAACTCAGACTTGTGCTTGATTACTATTTACGTACATTCTGTATACAGGAGGATTACGAAGGAGAGACGGAAGTGGGGAAGCTGGAGTGTGGACATGGCTTTCACATAGAATGTATAAAGCAATGGCTTGCACACAAAAATACATGCCCCGTCTGTAAGAAAGAACCAGCAGCTCGTGGGTAGGACTTGGTAATTCTTCATTGTATTTTTTTTTTTTTTGGGTGTAGGATTCTGAAGTTGCTGCTCCTTGCCCCCTTGCATGGTGTATAGAATTTCCAATATACATAATGATGAATCCATTCATTGGTGTGAAGCTTCATGTTTCGTACCTGAAATGATACGCCTTTCTTTGCTTTTTTTATGTTTGGGTTTATTCATCAAATTCATGCTGATTGAAATTATATTGCTGAAATTCGACAAAATCTTTGCAATTAAAGAACACTTTTTTGCATTAATTTTGATTTTGATGAATGCTATTGGTTATATATTTTAAGTATTAATATTTATCACCTAATATGGCAATATAAGTAGTAAGTTGGTGCGTGAGCGTATTTGAATTGTTGGGTTGCTGGTGTCTATTTAATCTAATAATCTGGATGTGTAAATTACCTGTCTCATTTTCTAAGATACACCAAGTAAAAGAAAAATAGTTATTGAAATAATAAATTAATAATATTTGAGATTTATTTCTTGGTGGGGCCCTACACGCAGCCAATGTGGAAAATGCCTCAATTACAGCTGTGCTCTTTTACCTCGTATTTCTTCATACCAAAATCTATTTCTAAAGTAATCATTTCATAACTGCCAACATTTGAATTTATGTCAAACCTGGCCAAAAATTTCGTGCAATTATGAAAATTGACCTTCTCCATAAAATGACCATAAAAAGTAACCTAGGAGGGAAATTCGGAAATCCAACTTGGAGAAATTGTTTGTATGCTTCGCTTTTTACATTACAGAATGGAACATCTTTCAATTGATATCAACTCTCTTCACAAGCCTAGAGTAATATGTAAACTGTCCCATGTGTGTGATTTCTATTTTCTTTGCTATAATCTATTAAAATAATGATATGCAAAAAAATATTGCGGTATAAATTCAGGGGATCTCTCCACCCCAATATTGCATGTACTTGGAAAGACTCCTTGCTAGCAGTTGGAGATTCTTCAATCAATCTGTAAACTGTTAATCATAAAATAAAATTAAGAAAAAACTCAGAGAATGTGCCTCACGAAATTAGTTATTCATCATGATGATTGAGGAAGTTGATTATGCATGGATACACTTGATGTTCAGCCTGCAGAAAATATATTTTTCATTACTCTCTTCACATGAAGCAATGCTGGTTCTCATTGTGTTATCCAGACCTGGGCATGGGCTGGACTTGGATAAGAAAAAGCTTAAAAAGCCATGTAGGCCCGGACAAGATCTGGCCTAAGCCTGGCCCATGCCCAGGATCCAACATCTCCAGACAGAAATTCACATGGACTGGTTAGCTCATACCAGCTGACCGCCCACTAGATCATAGTGAGCATAATGTGGGCCAGTGGGTTCTCCGAAAACTTTGAAAGTAACCAAATGCTCCGGAATGATTTTTACAGTTTCTGATCTATTGGCAGTATCATTCCCAAAGAAACAAACACCAAATAAGAATTACTCCTAAAAATAACTAAATTTAAATAAATTGAACAATAAACTACCGTATACGGCTTCTGGTGGACAGATAAGATCTTGATCACCAGCAATTGCCAAGACAGGAACATTGCTTTGACCAAGATGTTCCTTGTAAAAGAAAGATCCATTCTGGTTTCTTAATCCGCCATCTTGAAATGCCGTTGTCAGCTGCAAGAGAAGCTTAGCAGGTGCTGTCTCTGTAGATTATGATCAGATTGTTATGAAATAGCTAGAAACGAAGAAGATTATAAATGGAAATGCGGGCACATAATTGCTTTCAAAAGGCCTTAGGAAACCAAATTGGAAGGCTGAAGCTTTATCTGAACTAATGATAATAAACAGAATTTGTGTACGTGTGTGAACAAAATATACTCAAATTATACATGATTAAATAAAAGGATTATGCCAGTGCATAAGATCCCACTCTAATTGGCAAGTTAAGTAAATGAAAATTGCTTCAGAGATAATGTCAGATGTACAGTGGAGTATTTATTCCCACTAAAATATTTAGTAGTAAAATTGATTGGATAAATGAATTGCACATGGCTGGAAAGTTTAGCACTAAAGTCATAGCAAGATGCTTCTGTCCACTGTCTCTGAATTCGAGGGCACAGAAAAAAAAAGGAAAGAAAAACAAGAAGTTTGCTAAGCTAAAAGTTAAATCCAGAGAATAAATTGGAGTCGGATGGCATGATAAAACAAATAAGTGAGGGAGTTAGCAAGCTCCATTCCTACTAACTGGCAATTCTCTGGCCCCAGGAACCATATTCTGCCAACAACTATAGTGTTTTCCACTAAATTTCCAAACTGAGACTCAAGACACCTTCACTGCAGTAAAAATCACGTATATGCATCTATAAACGGGGTTTTATGAAAAGAAACAGTGAAAAGAGTGAAAAACAAAAGTTGCAATTGCAAGAATCTATGTCTTACCTAACTATTGGGTAGAAACAAGGATAAACAGAAAGACTTTCTTTCCAGGGAAAATATTCAAGAAAAAATTTTCTCTGCCTGCATCCATCCCATGAAACCAGAAAACACTATACCTCTCACCAGCTTAGAAATAGTTTTCAATTTCCAACCTTCAACAAAGATGTGGTACTTATTCAAGGAATCAAACTCAATTTTGGATGGAAACTATATGTCTTTATTGCCACTTTTACTGTAATTGTTGCATAAATTCATTAATTCGCACCTGATACATATTTGTACTTACCAAAGTTTTTGGTAACAAGCTTTTCAAACAATTCTGGTTGCATCATTCCAGGGGCAGAAATTTGGGAATTCAACCAAGATAGGAAGTAAGGAGGGCGAGCTGCAAAAGGATGAGCAGCAGCCAGGAACACTACAATTGGAATAGCATGAATATTGAGAGTCTTTGCAGGATCTGCCTGTGGAAATTATGAACATAATTAGGAGATGAATATTTCTGTTTAGAGCCATATTAAACTTAGTAACTTGAAATAATTAACGTTCAATTCACTTGCCACTGGTAAGAGCAACTTCAATGATGATTTAGAAAGTGTGTAGTCAAGTGATGAAGCCAAAGTGGCAATTGATGTCGGCCCTGAATCCCTTCCTTCAAAACCTTATAAAATAACATCATTAATGTAGAAAAAAGATGAAGAAGAAATACCTTGCAGATATCACTTGCATTATAATGAAAAACAACTATCAACAAACACAAGACAAGCTGATTGAAAACCAAACACTATACATTGCCAAAGACAATTTGAAACTCAAAAAATGACCACATAATTCTTCAATATTACCAAACACTTACCAGCTAAATATAAAGTACAAAAATGCTGGAACTAGGGTATATTAGAACTTGAAAGTTTAGGATGAGTTCAGGTGTACACTACATCCTGACAGTGTACAACATTTTTCAACATCCAAATTGGGTATGATCTTCAACTGGTAAATCTGCTTTACCGTATAATATGGCATCTACAAGGCAGCTATTCAATACATTCACAGGCATATTGAAGTTGAAAGAAGTTCAAGAACAAGTTTGTTAGCAAGCAGAGTTATTGATGTCCATTAAGTAGGTAGAACGACTTTGAAAATGCGATATTTTATTTGAATATCAAGCTGAGAACCTTTGTTTTTCAAAAAAAAAAAAAATCCCTTAATAGTAGGCCATAGTCTAAGAATACAATTCTCAACTTGCCTCTAAGCATAGTTATCAAATTGAGATATGCACCACAAATCGTTTTTCTAATTTAAGAATCGTGAATTGTATTGCGTTGTAGGATACAAAACACATCAAATAAAAATATTTGAAATATATTTTATAAGACATTTATACTTATAACAAGAAAAAAAATAGTCAAATAAATAACAAAATGACATATGTAATTTGTACTAGAGGAGAATATTTTAAAAACACTGCTCTAAAAAATTGGTGGTCACTTGGTGAAGCAGTTAGAACTTAGAAAATTAAGAGAGGAGGAAAAAAAAACTTGAAAAATTTGTCTCGTTGTTTAGAGAAGAGAATATTAAAAAGAGAGAGAGAGAGAGAGAGAGAGAGAGAGAGAACTGCTGGTCACTTGCTGAAAGAGAAGAACTCACGAAAATTAATTGCTTCCTATGGAGTATAAAAATTTGTAATTGATTGAGAGATGAGCTTTTGGAAATTGAAAAGATTTTAATAAAGAGTTGAAGATTGAAAAATTTTCTATAAAGGATTGGAAACTGAAAAGTTTCTAATAGAAAGTCGGATACTAATAAGTCTCATAGTATTATGAAATGCCAATGACAGCTTTAAAATGCTGTAAATAGGTAAAAATATCAATGAAAAATCACATGATCCAAATCTTGAAAATCGTAAAATTAGAAATCTCATGGAATTTGCATCTCTGGGATGTTGAATCTTATCAAATCATAAGGAAAGTCATTGTCGGAGAATGCTTAAATAATTACAGCAAAAGTAAGCTATGTACCAACAAAAAGAGCTATATATATATAACCACATCACTTGATGGCATGCAAGCAATGCAGTTTGACATGGCATCTTACCACATCGTGAGAGCATAGCATGCAGCAGAATGCCCCCCATTGAGTGTCCAACTGCAAGTAATTTTCCATCTTTTGGCCTGCATTGTGTCCTTATATACTCCATCTGATGCAATTAAAGATTGTAATAGTCATTCAACACGGGTATTGTAAGGAAGGCAAAATGAAGGGAAAAAAAAGAAAAAAGCAAAGATAGCGATGAAGATGAACAAATATACTAACACAGACCATCAATGAACTACGAACTCATTAACAATGAGGAATTGTCACCTCACCGCAGCAGGCAAATCGTCTTCCAGGTAATGATCAAAATCCCAATCATATTTCACAATCAATTCAAGCTGTTTGTGGAAATCCTCTACTGCGACAGAAAAATGCTCTTGGACGTCAAAAAATTGCAGTCTAGCAGATAGTTGACTTTCTTCAATAATGTTCACAACCTTTCGACTCAAATCCTTAATTTGTGACGAAATAGCAGAGTTGTTCCCTGCTTACAACGAAATACTAAGTTCTTGATACCAAGCATTACAGAATCAATATAAGAGTTAAACAAATACCTTCTTCAAAATTGCCAGAGAAACTCTCAATTAATCGGGTAAGTGTTTCGGACAACTTGGATATTGATTTGTTCGATTTAGAGATTGTTCCTATTTTTTCAACTTCTGCAGAAAAATTATCAGAGCCTGCATAACAATTTGGAATTAATAACAATTATAGTTAATCCATGAAATTCATTGAAAAGATTATTACCTTCGTCACAATCCATTCCTAATACGCTCAAACCAGCTCCTCTAAGTTCAAGAATCCAAGTATCGAATCCGAATCCAGACATGAAGCGAGCGAACGAGGACTAATATGAACAAATGGGAATATAATGTCTCATAAATAATTCAAAAAAAAAAAGGGAAAAAAAAAAGAGAGAGAGAAGAAGAAAACCTCAGGCGAGAGATCATATCCAATAGCATTAGTCCCAACTCCAGACAACAACAACAATGGATGATTCCTTGGCTAGCCTGATAAAGACAATTTAAGTAAATATATCTGGAGCAAAATAACAGAATAGAAACTGAATTGCACATTAAATACCGAAGGAGAAGGCAGGTAACGCCAGAGAGCGAGTTTCCAATCAGAAGAAGAAACAGGGACGTAGTGCAGCTCATCGGCTGTACAGATCTGAGGCTTATTATTCCCTACTCCAAGCCTGACAGGCGGCGGCGAAGGCCTGGCGGGAGCTGAGTTATTGAGATGAAAAAATCGGGGGGCTGATACAAGAAGATCGAAATGCAGAGGCATCATATTTGAATTTTGAGATGAAAGAATAACAAAAATGGAAAATAATTATAAATATAAAATAACGAAATGGATATGGTGGGGTAGGGGAAGTTTGCCTCATTGGATCACAGGTGGGGTAGCGGAAGTTTGCTTCTCCTTTTTTTTTTTTTTTTTTTCCTTCTGGATGTGCAGTTTATTTATTTATATTAGACTTAACAAATATTTTTTCCCGTGAAATTTGCTACGATCAAATATTTCAGACAGATTTTGATATAGATATACTTATTTTTTTATACTTAACAAAAAAAAAATTATTATGTATAAGTTTTGAAATAAATTTGTTATTATTAAAAGAAACAAAGAATGAAAAATGAAAAAATAAAATTGATAAAGAAAAAATAAAAAAAAGTCTAAAAAATAATAAAAAAAGATTTTTGACATCTTTTATTTTAGGGAGTTTCACAAAAATACCCAGAAAAATGAAGTCCCTTTTAAAAATACAGTCTTCTTTTTTTCCCTTTTAAAAATACATTTTTTTAAACTTTCATTTTTAAAAATACCCATTTTTCAATTTAACACAAACTTTTCATCTTTCTTCTCTTCTTCTTCGTTATTTTTTCCATCTCCATTTTTCGTTCTTCTTGTTCATTTGATGATTTCGTCTCCCTACAATTTCGATCTATCCCCCTACATATAAATATTGAACCAGATGCGGAGGGCAAGATGCGAATTTGATTTTAGCTGAAGAGCGATTTGGGTGAATTGGGTAGGAATGAGAGTGTTGGGTGAAGAGGAAAGGAGAGAGCGGAGAGAGCTCCATCGGGATTTGGAGCGGTGGTGAATGAGAAGTGAAATGACAGCGGAGACTAAAGATGGATGAACGGTCGGTGGAGTTATGGAGGAGAACGAGCTCGAATTGATCGTTTTTGGCGGAGAAAAAAAGTTTGCTTTGTGATCTGAAATTATATAAAAAACAGTTGCCTTATTGTTGGATTTGCGTCATCCTGTCTCTATGTATGACTGTCATTTGTTTTGAATATTGAATTTATCCATTCAGTGTGGATACCTGGTAGGATTCTTTTGTATGCTAATTATACATTGATGGAATCATCATGTTCTGTTTTCTAAGTTTTCCCTCAGAATTTGTTGGATTTTGATGTGAACTCGTTTGCTTAGAGAAGGGTTCCTTTCTAATCTTAACTATTTGTGGAATATAAAATGTGTTGCTAGGAATATTGTTTAGCAACCTATCTGCAGCAGTATATATGCAGTAGTTTTACTTCCACTCAAACTCGTCTACATATAAATATAAATATGGCTTTGCCACAATAATACAAGACACGGAATCCTTTTTCCTTGCATTGCATCAGAGCCAAACAATCCTACGCTGAAAAACATATCATGGCCACTGCTGCAAACTCATCCTCAGCCCCCACCACCACGAACCATCACTCTTTTTCCATCAAACTCACTAGCAAGAATTATGGTGAAATAATAATGGAATTACAAATGTAATGTTGAATGTGTCTTGAAGCATAATAAATATTGAGATTTCAATAGCTGATACTTGTGTGTTATGCTTAATGGTTAATTTTTATTTGGTTGATAGCATCTTATAATTGTTTGACAGGAGGTAAAAAATAAATGAACTCAAGGAGACCCGAGCGTTGGACAAAGCAAAGCTGGTCAGGGATATGAAGATGATTTTGTCTGTGTTGATGTGAATGACATTTATCTGAAGATTTTGTAATCAAAATTTTATCTCATTAATCAACAGATAATATGACTTGTTATTTTGTTTTGTAATATAATTATTTAAATGCACTGCAAAAATAACAATGACATGACAGGAACAACTGGCACCCAAAGTTTAATTGTGGGGTCTTCAACTTCTAACATTTTCCTACACCCAAATGCGAAAGGTCGACTTTAATTGACCAACCTTCAATAATTGGGGAAATAATTAATAAAATACTGGCGATTTGTTCATTAAATAATAAAATGTGTTGGTATATCACATTTTGTACTTATCAAATTTATAAACAATCAATATAATTTTATATTATTTTTAAAAAAATTAAAAAATACAATACTTAATTACATTGATACGATAGACAATATCCAAAAAAACTACCAAAACAACAATTTCTAAATCTGTTTAGCCGTTCTTCATTCAATTTTTGCTTAATAGGATCAAAAGCATCTACCTTCATGGGGACATTAATCTTTGCATGGAAATACTAATGTTGGTAAACAATATAATTCCAAACCTTAAAAAAACCCAATGAAAAAAAAACATAATTCATTATGTTAGTTAGTATACTGCATGGTATACCAGGTATACCATGAGATACCATGTGTACCAAACGTTAACCATTAGTATACCATATATACCAGATGGTATACCATTGGTATACCGGATATACCATGTGGTATACCATGTATAATAGGTGGTATACCAGGTATATCGCATTGGTATACCGGATGCACCATGTGGTATACCATGTATACCAGGTGGTATACCAATGGTATACTATGGTATACCAATGAGTATACATGATATACCAGGTAATATACCATTGGTATACCGGATGTACCATGGTATACCATTGGTATACTGGATCTACCCGATGGTATACCATTGGTGTACTGGATGTACCATGTAATATGCCAGGTATACCATTGGTATACCAGATGTACCATGGTATATCGTGGTATACCATTGGTATACTGGATCTACTAGGTTGTATACCATTGGTATACCTGGTATACCGTTGGTATACCTTAGAATGCAGACTGCCAATCTCAATTCTGGATTTTGGTATACCGTCGGTATACCAGGTATATCGATGGTATACCAAAATCCAGATTATCAATCTCAATTCTGGATTTTGGTATACCGATGGTATACCTAGTATACCGGTGTTATACCAAAATCCAGAGTTGAAAATGGGTATTCTGAATTTTGGTATATCAACGGTATACCTGGTATACCGGTGGTATACCAAAATAAAAAAAATTTAATTTTGATTATCATTCATAAAAAGAAACAACTCAGCAATTTATTTTGATCCATCTTTATTTTGAATAAACATATAGTATGATTAAGAATCTTATATTCTTATGTTATTGTTGATAATTAAGAAATAAAATTAAAATTTTATTTATGTAATTCCTGCATTAAATTTATGGAATTAAATTCAATAAATTAAAGCACAACATGTGCAATTTTAGAGCACAAAAACCAAAATTTGATGGTTAAAACTTAGTCAATTTTAAAAATTTTCTTGAGGCAACTATAACAATTGTACTCAATTCAATAAGTTGGCTAGCAGTCCATAAAAATCCCCGATTAATGATTATGGTAACAACCAATTAATGGACAATTTTGGATGAATGGTGGACCAATACCTGAATTTTGGATGAAAACTGTATTTTAAAAATAAAAAATGAAAAAAGGTATTTTAAAAATTTTAAAATAGATGGGTTTATTTTTAAAAAGCAGGGTTAAAAATGTGGTATTTGGTGTAAATTTCTAAAAAATTTTGTGATTAAGCCATCCTCGGGCAGCCCGTAGTTCTAAAATATTAACTCAGTCCGTGAATAGAATCATAAATCTAAGTCTTAGATAGTTTATCAATGAAATATAGCTAATTTTTTTATTATTTATTTTCTGATAATTCACCTTTCAATCAAAGGCAGTTAAAGTGCTATTTAAACCCTGATCATATTGAAAACCAAATCAACTTTTAGCCATTTAAATATGGCTAAAACTAAGTGTTATTGTAAAGCTGTTTTAGTGTATCAAAATTTTATTTCGCAGTTGGTATTATTATAATGGTTATCATACACTATTAATTATAGTTTAATTTCCATTGGAAGGACTGTATTTTAAGCAATAATAAGCCACTTAAAGACTAGTACATGGCCAGGGGCAGCGGTGACGATCAAACGCAAAGAAACCAAAATGAAAACAATCCAAAGAGAAGTTTATTCATTGAATTAAGCGCATAAATATATCATATAAGGGTGGTAGGAATACATGATATTTGTAACAATTTGTGATGAGAATTAGAGCATAGTTTGGAGCCTGTCGCGCTGGGTGCTTACATGGTTCCTAGTAATATCTTTGAGACTAGGACAGCCAGCCAGAGCCATGGTGAGTTCAAGCTCATTCTTCAGCATTTCAATTACCTCTTTCACTCCATTTTCCCCCTTCACTGCCAATCCATAGATTACTGGCCTCCCAACCGTAGCAATTTTGAATTATATACCTCAAAATTAATTTTATTTTCCATTTGCAAGCTGAATTGCATGAAATTTGAACTTATAATCTCATAGTTTTTTAGCCAGTACCCCTAAGCTAAAGTTTATCTGCTATAAAAATATTTTTTTAATTACAAACCTAAGATGCATAACTTACAAGGATTGCTTGTGCACCAAGTGCTAAAGCCTTGAAAACGTCGGTTCCCCGCCGTATTCCTCGTCGAGGAGAACCGGAACTTTCCCTCCGACAGCATGAACAACCTGTAATTCGATGATTCAATTAATGGTGAGTATAAATATATTTTGGAAGAAGTTTACCGACAATATATATATATATATATATATATATATATATTCCACTTTTGAAAACTTCAATTCGACCTTAGGAATTAAGTAATAACACACTATATAAACAATGAAACAGGGAACCAAAGAAAATCCAACAATTTAATCAATAAATGCATTATCCACCCACTCTATTGTAAAAATGATTGCTAAGAGCTTAGTATAATCCATAGGAATCCCTCCATTTTTTTTCACTAGATTCAATTAATGCAAGTTTAATGCAATAAGTCCATTATCAGAAACAAAAATGAATAGATTGACATAACATGGATGACAACATCATAAATGCCTATCAAATAACCATTTAATCCTAAGAGTAAGGATAACTAAACACATTTTACAACAGAAAAAATGTGGCAAAGGTGAACTACCACAATGCAAGTTCAGAGTTGCAACATGTTTGGTCAAATATAGCTGTGAATCCATTTTCACGTATATCACAACCAGGATGTGTTTCTCATGTACTTGATTGCTAAAATAAAGATTCGATCCGATATGGAACTCAATAATGGGGAGAACTCTATAACTTCATTTACAGTTCTCTCTAACATTTAAACGAACATGTGGTGGACAAATGGTTTCAATTCAATTCTACCACAAAAATTCAAATAAAATTCAATTCCATTAATTCTAAAAAAGATATTATCATAAAAATAATAAACAACATAACATATAGAACCCCAACTATACTCCAGCCACAATCCCACAAATTGAACAACTTAATTCTAGCAATCAAAGTATCCAAAAATTCAGGCCAAGAAAATAAAAGAAGAAGAACTATTTTAGCAGCAACCACCATTTTATCAACTTTATTGACAAAATCGAATATTTCATCTTCAATTACAGTAAAGATGAATAAACTAGAAAATAAAGAAAGAGATGAGAAAAAAAGAAAAAAGCACACCTAGGAGACAGCAACGACAAAGTCAGAATTGATATTCCGAGCTGGGGCGGCAACGGCAAAGTAATCGGAGTTGGGAGCGGCGACAGCAAAGTAATTAGAGCTAGGCAAGAGAACGATGGATGGGGCAAGAGAACGATGGAGTAAAACTCATTAAGACTTAAAACAAAAAAAGCTGTATTTTTAAAAATAAAAAATTAAAAAATGTATTTTTAAAATTTTAAAATAGATGGGTGTATTTTTAAAAAGTAAAGTTAAAATGGGGTATTTGGTGTAAATTCCTCTTTATTTTATCCACGTGTTTGATAAAAAAATATTCTATAATTTGTCAACCTTAGAGAAATAATAGATGCATTTTTTCTGTCAAATTTAAAGAAAAATATTTATTAAGACTTTATTTTATACAG
>JBBPFJ010001127.1:0-24705 GCA_037975025.1 Excoecaria agallocha
GATATTAATAAAGTTTTTAATTGTTTAAAAGCAGAAAAAAAAATAAAAACGTGACTAATTTAGTGCAGTAAATTAGTCAACAAAAAAGTATTAAAAAGAATATAAAGAAAATTGTGAATTATATTGTTATAATTCATAATTTCTAATCTGTACAAAAGATTGAAAGTTTAAGTATCTGAGTGAATTATCGAAGATAATTCACAAAAGTGTCTGGAAAAGAGAAAGTGAATAAAATGATAAAAAGCTATTGAACAG
Source organism: Excoecaria agallocha (assembly GCA_037975025.1). Classification (NCBI taxonomy): domain Eukaryota; kingdom Viridiplantae; phylum Streptophyta; class Magnoliopsida; order Malpighiales; family Euphorbiaceae; genus Excoecaria; species Excoecaria agallocha. The sequence continues at coordinate 256 of JBBPFJ010001127.1, forward strand.
TCAAAGGCACAAAAGAGTGCATTTGATTCGAATAAAGTATAGTAACAAATAAAAGAAGAAATTAAAGAGTTTTAAATGTTTAAAAACATTTACAAAAATGACTGATTATGTTTGCCCTTAGCGTAGGACAGGTAGTATAATTCTTATGTTGGATATATAATTGGCTAGCCATAGGGACACCTCTGTACCGCGGTGCAAGTCATGGCGACTTGCTTAGCTATGGTTGGGATCTTTGATCTCCATAGCTTCTGTGAAAGTGTATCTGTATCTGTATTTGTATCTGTTATGAGAGATTTGATCTTTCAAGATCATTTCTCTATCTGCTACGTGGGACCTTTGGGTCCAGTCCCGTGTATCCGTTATGGGAAAACCTGTTATATTGCATTAGGGGCACATTGAAATGAATAAATAAGTATTGCTTAATTGAATTGAATATATGAAAAGTTATAACGAAAACGATTTGTTTGAAAGAAAATGCAAAATTTAGATAAATCTGTAAAGATTTCTGTAAAGTGTAATTAGTAAGAAAAAAAGAAAAGAATGTTTTATAAGAATTCCGAATGTATTATGTTTTCGTGAAAAAGATAAATTTGATTAATTGGTATTTCTCGTATCAAACACTGTTGTGAAAAGTGATAAATTTGAACAACAATATTAATTTCATGGTTAAAGTTAAAAGTAATGATTGTGACATGAAGTGAATTTAATGCTTATGAAATGTCTTTCTGAAAGAAAGGTTATTTAAAAAGTAAAACAATAGAAAGACATATGATTGATCGATGAGAAAGAAGTAAAAGACTTACGTCTTAATTAATATTTGAACGAAAGTAATATGTATAAGAATGAAGGAAAGAAATACTGCAAAGTGTCCCGAAATACTTATATCACTTTGTAATAAAGCTCAAAAGCTATTAATTAGTAATGTATTTATTTGTTAAGAGTCGAAACAAAAATAAAAGAATAAATCGCAAGAAGTACAATGAGAGTTCAAACTGAATAATTGAACATTAAAACAGGAATGTAAATAATTATTTTGGTACTAGTAAAGACACGAGTACCCATACATATCGCTAAATGAAATGATAACTTAATTGCTACGGCTAAAGGATAAAATGGAAGTATTGATAAAAAGTAAAGGTTATAGTAAAGATTAACTTAAAGCTAAATGATAAATCTGATATTGATCTACCTAAAAGATAAGTACAGTAAAAAGTTTTGAAACAAAAGAACAATGGATAGCAAAATACGGATTAAAAATATGAATACTGATAACTGAAATAAAATGAAATGCCTAATGAAGTAAAGATAATAGAAGCTTAAATTACGAAGTATGTTTATTCTGGGGAAATTCTTGGATTAGTAGTCACCACTGAGCATATCTAGTGCTCAGCACGTAGTGTTTACTGCGTGCAGGTTACAAGGTGTTCAGGAAGCACAGAGCAGTGAAGCTTATTACACGAAGAATCAGGGCAAGAAGATGAAGTTCTTGTATCTTTGTTTTTGTAAGCGTGGCATGTATATACTTAGTTAGTGATAATATAGAAATGATATGTAATTGAGATAAATTTTAATATGTTAAAGACTGTTCATATGAAAATTTTCAGATGTGAATTGTAAATGATGAGTATGGATTGAATGGATTGTTCTATTGTTATATGATTATTGTTTATATGAATTGTGTTGCCTCTGAGAGGCTGTACTTGTTTGGATTTTTCAGGAGGCTAGTAAGTACTAGCCGTTATGCTGCCGAAATTTCGAAAAAAAATTAATAATGGTACGAAATTGGATTCAGTAAAAGTTGTGATTAATATGTAGAAAAAAAAAATTTCACTGTTACGTTAAGTCAACATTGGAAAAGACTGTTCATAGAAAGGGGTGTGACATTTTGTGGTAACAGAGCAATGGTTTAAGCGGTTCTAAGATCGGAGTGGGATAAGGTTAAGTGATAGGTTTGTCTGTATATACATGCCAATTATAAGTGGATAGGTGTCCAATGAGTTTGAAGTGTACTTGCTCCCTTATAGGTTTAAAAGTGAAAAGTTGACATTTGACTGAGATTGTCAAGTGTGAAAGGATTGATTCTGCACAAGTAAAGATGGTAATAAGTGAATGAAAGAATTGCTGCTTGACATCTTTTGGAGATCAAAGCAGGGAAATGGAATGTTAATTGAAACTGTGTTTATATGTGAGTATCTAAGCATCTATGTGGATGAGAAATAGTCCAAGGAAAGACAAAGTAAGAATGTGTCAGAAGTTAACATGGAATTGTATATTGAGATTTGATAAAATATCCAGGATACAGAGATATGTTAATTGGATTGTTATAATATAGGATGTTAATGAGCAAGATGTTATAAGTCACGGTTGTCTAAGATGCTCTATATATATCTGTCAGTGATTTTCCTTATAGGAGTGGGGATTTGATTGTATTTCTCATAGCTCTGGGATGGGCTATGATATCTGCATTATATGAGGATACTTGACAGTATTCTATCTGCATACATGAATTCATACATTCATTGCATAGCATTTCATATTGTTTGACAGCATCTGATATGCATTATATCATATGTATAGGCCCCACTTGATAGGATGGAACTGACAGGAGATATGATGAGCATAGGGACGACCTAAGAATGAGATGAGAAATAATGTATTTAAGATTGTTTTCTGCATTTGATGCGGCCATTATGGGTTATTGGTCGTGATGCACAGAGTGGTCAATGTATGGCTCGCCTTTGTGAAAAGATAGAAAAAGATTTTCCACCTTCTCTTAGATCAATGTTAGAGGATTTATGTAATAACCCTCTGATATGTTCTGAGATGATCAAAATAATATGGTCAATGTTTGAAATTGTTCTGTGGAAATCAAGAGAAAAGTGATTATCTGCTCAATCTAATGAATGTAATATCTGGTTAAAAGTGGAATTCTTGAAATTTATCCGGATATGAAAGAAAAGTTAATGAAGTGATCGAAACCTACTGAAATAGTAATGCTTTGTATTCTGAAAGTCACTAGATGTACCAGGGTTAAAAGTTTAGTTCTGAGAATCAGATTGAAAATGCGATGTGACGGATAATATGAGTAAATGTTTAAATGTGTTAATGCATGAAAGAGGATCATTAGATTTCTTAAGGAATTGTTTCAACTTATAAGGATAATTGAAAAATGGAACAATGTGATTAGAGAATCTGCTATTGGACTGTTTAAATGTCGAAGAGAAAAGAGGAAAAACGAGAGATTGGCAATAATCTCCATACTGATATAGTGATTCACCCTTGGACTAATGATTAGTCCGAGTGAATAACTCAGAGTTTGAAAGATCAGATATGGTAAAATGTATCGGATTGTGATAATGACTGTAAAGAGAATATGTTTATAATAGAGTCTGACTCTTGCTAAGGCATTGTCAGAAAGAAAATATTGAATCCTTTATAGTGGATTAAATGAAAATGTAACGAAGTTAGCAAATCTTGATTTGATTCAAGATATGAAAGGACTTGGCACCAGGATGTTGTGACCAAGGAAAAGAGATACTGATAAAAGTTATTGATATTGAGAATTAGTCAGCTTAAAAGTAAACGGATTCCAATGACAAAGATGTTTTGGAATCATTAAATATGAAAGAAATGATAAGATCACTGTTTTGTATCCTCTACTTTTAAATGTAAGTAAATTTCGAGGACGAAATTTCTATTAGTAGGGGAGAATTGTAATGGCCTCAATACCGGGTTAGCCGTGAATAGTACTTTCCGGCAGTGAATAGGGTTTTTCGGGCCCGAAAGGACACCCGAAATCCGAAAATATTTTATTTGACCATTGGGAAGTATTGGTCACGGTGACCTCGGGGTTGAAATTTGAAGTGAAATTAAGGTTATTTGGGCCTCGAAAAGTTAAAAATACGAAAAAGGTACCGGGTCGGTTTTGGTTTGACCGAACTTTGACCTAATTTTAAAAATAGTAAATGGACTTCAAAAATTGTTAAATTTTACAGTTATTCATGAAATGTCATGAAGAATATTTTGGTAAAAATAAATAAGTGTTTCGGTGATTTTGACAGTTTTTGAATCGGACCGACCGGTTTGAATCGGATCGGTAACAGACTCTGATTGAGCCGAAAATTTATGTACAAGCTATTTTTGAGGAAATAACACTAGTGGCATAATTTTTGAAGTGATTTGATGTATAGAAGAGTGAGAATTGGCTTGGGCCTTATATATATATATATATATATATATATATATATATATATATATATATATATATATATATATATATATATATATATATAGGATTTGGGGCAAAAGGGTAATAAGGGAAAGAATGAAAGAAGAAAAAAAAAAGAAAAAGAAAGAGGGAGATCGGGAACGGGAGGAGCGGAAGGAGAAAAGGGCAGGTGGAGGCGCTGCCGTCGGCCAGCAGGCTTGCGCCGGTGACCGGCGCGGCTGCCACCCCTTCCCCGACCTTTTCTCTCCTTCCGGTGGCCGTTGGATCGGCGTGAAAAAGGCAGATCTCTCTCCGTCGGCCGAGACATTTTTCTTCAATTTCCGGCGACATACGGCGGCTGACAGCAACACGGTGACCACCGGGCGACTCCTCTTGGCGAGACGCATCGATCGGTGGCAACCGATCGTCCCCAATCGCCGGCGTTGAGCAGATCGAAAACGGTGGTTTCCGGCGGTTTCCGTGGCTTTTTCGGCCAAACGAAGCTGCATTGGGGCGCGTGAAGGCCACCAATGAACTTCTCGTGATGCCGGCTTCAAGTGAGGAGTGTCGGTGCAGTCTCCGGTGAGGCTCCGGCCACGCGCCGGCGAGGCTCCGGCGAGACTCCGGTGACCAGAAAAATGAAATTTTCGACACCGACGGGTATGTGACTATAAAATCCTTCAATTTTCCTAAATTTTGCCTTTAATTGTAATTAGAGAAAAATATTGAATTTAATATGAATTATTTGAGTTAATGTGTAATTGTTTAATTATATGTTAATTAAGCTTAATTTTGACATGTAATCTAAGTTAAGAAAATTATTGGTATTATTTGAATATTTGTGAAATATGTATTGTATGTTAATAATTAATAAAATTAAGGAATTTTATTAATTATGCCTTAAATTGATAATAAGTATATAAATTGAAATTGTCCATAATTTTGAAGTAAAATTATGAAAACTATTGGAAAATTATAAGTCAAACATTGAACTATATGTTATAAGAAAAATAATGAATTATTGTTAAATAATTCATAAGACATACATGATTAATTAATATAATTAATTAATGTAATCAGTGAAAAAGGCTAATAAAAGTAAAATAAATAATATGTTAAATTCATGAGATTTAAATGAATAATAATAAGAATAATTCTGAAATAATTATTGAATTATTGACAAATAATTCAATAAATAAGCCCAAAATAGTAGAGTAAGATAATTTAATTTATGTTCCTTACAATAAAATGAAGGAAGATGACAGGTCAAATGATGAACTAAGAAAGTAAAAAAGTATAGTACATGAAATGATAAAATGTTACTAAAATGTTCTTAAATTCAAATAAATGAGTGAATTATTACTAAATAATTCACAACCCGTATAAATATTACAAATTCCGAATAAAAGTTAAAAAGTTATAAATTAAAGGTTTGACTAATTTATCACATAAATTAGTCATAAAAAGGTTAATTACTGAATTATTGCAAATAAGTTACAATAGTCACCCGATCGATTTTTCGAAATAATTATTAGGTTGCGAAATTAATACGAATAATGAATTATTGAAAAATAATTCATAAATAAATAGAAATGCTGGAAATAAATTAATATGTGAATAAAAGAAAGATAAAATAAATGATTAATAGAAAAAGGACTTAAATGAAAGTTTTGGGATAAAATGGTAATTTTGCCAAAGGAGGTGATTAATGTATAAAAGTAAGTAAGAAATACTTACCAAGGGTAAAATGGTAATTTTGGAGAATTAACTGTATTAAAAGACAAGATTTACATGGCACGATAAATAAAATGAAATTTTATCCGAAAATAGTAAAAGAAATAATAATAAATCGATGGAAAAAGGTTAAAGGATGCACGTTCGAGACTTAAAATAATATACGATATTAATAAAGTTTTTAATTGTTTAAAAGCAGAAAAAAAAATAAAAACGTGACTAATTTAGTGCAGTAAATTAGTCAACAAAAAAGTATTAAAAAGAATATAAAGAAAATTGTGAATTATATTGTTATAATTCATAATTTCTAATCTGTACAAAAGATTGAAAAGTTTAAGTATCTGAGTGAATTATCGAAGAATAATTCACAAAAGTGTCTGGAAAAGAGAAAGTGAATAAAATGATAAAAAGCTATTGAACAGTCAAAGGCACAAAAGAGTGCATTTGATTCGAATAAAGTATAGTAACAAATAAAAGAAAGAAATTAAAGAGTTTTAAATGTTTAAAAACATTTACAAAAATGACTGATTATGTTTGCCCTTAGCGATAGACAGGTAGTATAATTCTTATGTTGGATATAATTGGCTAGCCATAGGGACACCTCTGTACCGCGGTGCAAGTCATGGCGACTTGCTTAGCTATGGTTGGGATCTTTGATCTCCATAGCTTCTGTGAAAGTGTATCTGTATCTGTATTTGTATCTGTTATGAGAGATTTGATCTTTCGAGATCATTTCTCTATCTGCTACGTGGGACCTTTGGGTCCAGTCCCGTGTATCCGTTATGGGAAAACCTGTTATATTGCATTAGGGGCACATTGAAATGAATAAATAAGTATTGCTTAATTGAATTGAATATATGAAAAGTTATAACGAAAACGATTTGTTTGAAAGAAAATGCAAAATTTAGATAAATCTGTAAAGATTTCTGTAAAGTGTAATTAGTAAGAAAAAAAGAAAAGGAATGTTTTATAAGAATTCCGAATGTATTATGTTTTTCGTGAAAAAGATAAATTTGATTAATTGGTATTTCTCATACCAAACACTGTTGTGAAAAGTGATAAATTTGAACAACAATATTAATTTCATGGTTAAAGTTAAAAGTAATGATTGTGACATGAAGTGAATTTAATGCTTATGAAATGTCTTTCTGAAAGAAAGGTTATTTAAAAAGTAAAACAATAGAAAGACATATGATTGATCGATGAGAAAGAAGTAAAAGACTTACGTCTTAATTAATATTTGAACGAAAGTAATATGTATAAGGAATGAAGGAAAGAAAATACTGCAAAGTGTCCCGAAATACTTATATCACTTTGTAATAAAGCTCAAAAGCTATTAATTAGTAATGTATTTATTTGTTAAGAGTCGAAACAAAAATAAAGAATAAATCGCAAGAAGTACAATGAGAGTTCAAACTGAATAATTGAACATTAAAACAGGAATGTAAATAATTTTATTTTGGTACTAGTAAAGACACGAGTACCAATACATATCGCTAAATGAAATGATAACTTAATTGCTACGGCTAAAGGATAAAATGGAAGTATTGATAAAAAGTAAAGGTTATAGTAAAGATTAACTTAAAGCTAAATGATAAATCTGATATTGATCTACCTAAAAAGATAAGTACAGTAAAAAGTTTTGAAACAAAAGAACAATGGATAGCAAAATACGGATTAAAAATATGAATACTGATAACTGAAATAAAATGAAATGCCTAATGAAGTAAAGATAATAGAAGCTTAAATTACGAAAGTATGTTTATTCTGGGGAAATTCTTGGATAGTAGTCACCACTGAGCATATCTAGTGCTCAGCCACGTAGTGTTTACTGCGTGCAGGTTACAAGGTGTTCAGGGAGCACAGAGCAGTGAAGCTTATTACACGAAGAATCAGGGCAAGAAGATGAAGTTCTTGTATCTTTGTTTTTGTAAGCGTGGCATGTATATACTTAGTTAGTGATAATATAGAAATTGATATATAATTGAGATAAATTTTTAATATGTTAAAGACTGTTCATATGAAATTTTCAGATGTGAATTGTAAATGATGAGTATGGATTGAATGGATTGTTCTATTGTTATATGATTATTGTTTATATGAATTGTGTTGCCTCTGAGAGGCTGTACTTGTTTGGATTTTTCAGGAGGCTAGTAAGTACTAGCCGTTATGCTGCCGAAATTTCGAAAAAAATTAATAATGGTACGAAATTGGATTCAGTAAAAAGTTGTGATTAATAAGTAGAAAAAAAAAATTTCACTGTTACGGTTAAGTCAACATTGGAAAAGACTGTTCATAGAAAGGGTTTGTGACAGGTTTAGGCTGCGTTTTGATGTAGGTAGGCAAGGTGATTGCTTATACCTCCCGACAACTCAAGACTCATGAAAAGAACTACCTACTCACGATTTTGACTTAGCAGCCATTGTTTTTGCAATAAAGATTTGGAGCACTATTTATATGGAGAGAAATGTTATATCTATTCGGATCACAAAAGTTTAAAATATTTGCTTACCCAGAGAAAGCTTAATCTTAGACAAAGACGTTGGTTGGAGTTGATTAAGACTATGATTGTTATATCGACTACCACCCAAGGAAAGCTAATGTAGTGGCTGATGCGCTTAGCAAAAAATTTATGTCATGTAATATAAATGTTTTTGAATGAATAAGTGTAGGAAATTGACAAGTGTAAGTAACTGATAGTATTGTTTGCAGCTCTTCGAGCTATGAATGCCAGTTTGAGTATAGCATCAGATGGAGCTCTAGTAGCTGAACCACGAGTAAAGCTTGACTTTGCGTATCGGATTAAAGTTGCTCAAAAGGAAGATGATCGACTGATGACTATATGGAATAGGCATCAGAGTGGCAGTGTAAAAGACTACTCTTTAGGTGATGATGGAAGCCTCTACTACAAGAAAAGGCTCTGTGTCCCAAACCAAGAAGAATATTCTAACTGAAGCACATCATAGCAGTTATGTCATGCATCCTGGAGGGTAACAAGATGTACCAGGACTTAAAAGCTTACTACTGGTGGCCTGGTATGAAACGAGATGTGACAGAATTTGTGAATAAATGTCTAATATGTCAACAAGTAAAGCTAAGCACCAGGTTCCTTCAAAACTGCTGCATCCTTTGTTAGTACCGAAATGGAAGTGGGACTAGGTAACCATGAATTTTGTGACTGGCTTGCCTGTGACTCAGAAGAAGCATGATGCCATCTGGGTGATCATTGATCGGCTTACTAATTTGCTCATTTCCTACCCCGTACGGATGGGTTATCCTTTGTCTAGGCTGGTAGAAATTTACATTAAGGAGATAGTAAGACTACATAGAGTGCCATCCTTCATTGTTTCTGACAGGGATCCTAGATTCACTTCTCATTTTTTGCAAAGTTTTCAAGATGCCTTGGGTATAAGGCTCCGCCTTAGCACAACATTTCACCTTCAGATTGATAGTCAGTCAGAGCGAGTAATTCAGACACTAAAAGACATGCTCAGATGCCGTGTCCTTAAATTCAGTAGCAATTACAAAAAATACTTACCTCTAGTAGATTTTGCCTATAACAACAGCTACCAGTCCAGCTTGAAAATGGCTCCTTTTGAAGCTTTATATGGTAAGAAATATAGAACTCCCCTTTGTTAGACTAAATCTAGTGAAAAGAAGCTGCTAGATTCTGATTTGATTCGTGAGCTGAAGAAAAAGTACGGATTATTAAAGGCAGATTGAAGGAAGCTATGGATCGTCAGAAGTCATATACAGATCTGAAGAGGAGAGATATAGAGTTTCAGGTTGGGGATCAAGTTTTTCTGAAGGTATCCCTATAGAAAAAGATTATGAGATTTGGTAAAAAGGGCAAGTTAAGTTCGAGATTCATTGGTCCTTATGAGATATTTCAGCAAGTGGGTCTCATAGCTTATCGATTGAAACTACCTTCGGAGTTAGAAAAGATACACGAAGTGTTCTATGTGTCCATGCATCGTATATACAGATCTGACCCTAGCCATGTGATTACACTGAGGAGATTCAAGTACAAAATGACATGACTTATGAATAGAGACCGATGAAGATCTTAGCTACGAAAATCTGGCAGCTCAAGAACAAGTAGGTTTCTCTAGTGAAAGTACTGTGGCATCATCACAATATGAAAGAAGCTACATGGGAACCCCGAGGCAACCATAAGACAGCAATATCCACTACTTTTCAATACAGATAAATTTTGAGGACGAAGTTTCTTTTAGTAGGGGAGAATTGTAATGGCCTCAATACCGGCTTAATCCCGAACAGTAAATTTCGATGGTGAATAGGGTTACCGGGCTATAAATCGTACCCGAAAGTGAAAAATATTTTATTTAACCATTGAAAATTATTGGTCATGGTAAATTTGAGGTTGAAATTTGAAGTGAAACCGATGTCAAATAGGCACTCCAAAAGTCAAAAAATACGAAAAAGCTAGCGAATTAATTTTCTTAGTAGAAAAGGTTTGACCAACTTTGACCGAATTTTAAAAATAGCAAATGAACTCCAAAAATTATCAAATTTGTGGATCTTAATAAAATTTTATGTAAAATATTTTGGTATAAAAAATTAATTTTTTGGTGATACCTGTAGTTGTCGAATCGGACTGATTTAATTGAATCGGAACGATAATGGATTTCGATTGGGCTGAAATTTTGTAGACTACCTATTTTTGATGTGATAAGAGTGATGAAATCAAAATTATAGTGAATTGGAGTTGAAAAGTGGGAGAAATTAATTAAGATTTTTATTGGGCAATTAATGGGTTTTGATTTAATGGGTTAGGTCCATTAGCTTGGCCTAATTTTTGACCCCTTAGAGAGGTATTTAAGGCTAGAAAATTTGCAAATTTCCAGCAACTTCCAGCCACCTCCTTATCCTCTTATTGGCCGACACCCTCACCTAGGGATGATCACGGGACGGGAATTCTCCGTCCCCGGTGGGGATTCTCCCCGTTTGGGGCGGGAATCCCCAAAATTTCCCCCCGCGGGGACGGGGGCGGGGGAAAAAAATTTCCAGTCTAGAATCGGAGGCGAGGGCGGGGAATGGGGTATCAGCCCCGTAAATTTGTTTTTATTTTAAAATATAATATTTTATAAATAATTAAAATTAAAATATAACTTAATTTTATAATTATTAAGTTTTAAAATATAACTTAATTTTAAATTATTATTGATTTTAAATTTTTTATTTATTAAATATTATATTTTAATTATTTATAAAATAATATATTTTAAAATTAAAAAAACGAGGGACGGGGATCCCCGCGGGGCGAGGACGGGGGAAATTCCCTCTCTGAAATTGGTGGTGGGGGAGTGATTGGGGGAGAATTCTTCAGCCCCGTCCCGCCCCGTGATCACCCTACCCTCACCTTCCTTTTTCTTTTATTTTTCTCTTAATCTCTTAAATCTCTCCCTAAATTCCAACATTTCAACTCTAATTATATCCCTTGTGACATGTATTTAAGCCTCTATCACTTAATTTAAGCTAAAAAAGTAAGGGAATTCAATGATTCAAGTGTAGGTGTCAAAAGAGGTTAGTTGATTTCTTAAGAGAAAAAATTATTTCTTTAGTATTTTTGGCTAGATTATGATGCTTAGAATCCATTTTTTGTGTCAATTTAAGTATATAAGATCAAAAACCTAGAGTTTATGATGGTGAAATTTTCGGCCATCATAGGTTCTCAAGGAAAAGAACAAGCTTCCAAGGAAAAGGGAAAGGAAAAGGAAGTCTAGGCAAGCTAGACCAAAGGAGAAAGGTTAGTGGCTTCCAAATCTTGGTATTTTCTTTGATTTTAGTGAGTTTTATTGTATGTAACTTAGGTAAAATGAATAATTTGTATGCTAAATTGAAATTGATGTTAGATTAGTGCAATTAGACTTTGGTTAAGCATAGAAAAATACTTAATTGAATTTTCAAACATGGATAGGGTAGTTTTTCTTTGGGGGCCGAAATGGATAGTATAAGAGAACAATGTTTATTTTATGCCATTTAATGAAATTAAGCCATAAATTGACATTAGAGGTGAAATATTGTGCTTGAGAATTTTTATGAAATTTATAAAAATTAAATAAATATTTTTGAGGCAAGTCTTGCCTAGGTATGTAATGAAAAAATTGAATTATTGTGAAATAATGCATAATTTGATGAGAAAATATTTCATTATGGTGAATTATGATGTAATAATTCACAAATTGTGTAAAAAGTTTGATTAATAATTAAGCAAGGTGAAAAAGTAATGAGAACGTGGGAAAACGGAATAATAAAGTGAAATTTGATGAAATTGTGCCCTTAGAAATAGTCTGACAGTGAAATTCAGCTCAGAATATAATTGATTGGCCATAGGGATATCTGTACCGCGGTGCAACTCATGATAACTTACTTTGCTATGGTAGGATCACTGATCTCCATAGCATTTGTTTGTTCTTTTATCTATTCTATGAAAAATGATCATTCGAGGTCATTTCTCAGTCTATTTGTGATCTTGTAGGGTCTATGTCCCGTGTATTCGATCTGAAAATTTCTGTTGGGATTGTGTTAGGGGCATTATATTGAGAATAAATCAAAAAGAGGTAAAAGAAAGATAAAAATAAATTTTTAGTGAAAAAGGACCTAATTAAAAGGAAATAAAAAGTTTAGGGGCAAAATGATAATTTTATCAGATTTGGGAATTAACGGGTAAATATGGTTAAGAAATGATCAAAGGGGGTAAAATGGTAATTTGGTGTCCCAACAGTCTAAAAATGAAATTTTATATGTCATAAGGACCAAAAGCGTAATTTTACATGAAAATATTAAAACAAAGTGTAATATGAAATTTTTAAGTAATGATACGAGACAAAAGTGAAATTAAGTGAAAATAATGGCATTTTTGTAAATATACATTAAAAAGGCTAATTTTGTGAATAAGTGTAAAATTAGGGACCAAATGAAAAATTTACTTAAGTCTAGGTATTAAATAGTAAGAATTATCATTAAAAGAATAAAAATATTTTTGAAAGGAAATTGGAAAAAATTAGCTTAAGTAAAAATTTAATTATAAGTTAATAAGTTATTTGATTATTATTAAGCATAGTGATAATATTATGGTTCAAGAAAATATTAGGATTGTTTGTCACCACCGGACATATTTCATGCTCGGCACGTAGATTTTTACTGTGTGCAGGAGCATTAATGCATATTTTGAAAGAAGAGTTTTTGTATAGGCTAGTTAATTTGTGTATATGGCATGTATATATATGTATGTACAGATGTTGGAATTTGTAACAAATGACATGTATTAGATATGTATAAAGTTATACGTGATTATTAAGTTGTGATGAGATGGATGTGGATGGGTTTGTTAGATTATGAATTATGAGATTGGATTGTGAATATTGATTATATTTGAATTATTGTGCCTCTGAGAGGCTGTGTGATTGTCTGCGTTTTAGGGGGCTAGTCAGAATATAGCCGTTATATTATCGAATTTTTGTAAAATAAATTGTAACCTTGGACAGTTATAGGTCAGCGACAATATAATTTAAGGGTATAATAATGAAATTGAATTGAAAACCAAAGTTAATTAAATGGAAATAAGTAAATAATTGAATTTAGGAACAAGTGGGAAAAAATTTTTTTTGACTAGTTTACACTGTCCCGTTAGTCTAAGTTATAAGGGTGTTACAGGATCAATTAGGGGGATCAAACCCAAGAATTTGAACATGAGAAGACATGAGAGTCACTAAAGAGAAGCCATGATCAGGTACAAGTGAGCTTAGGATAGTAGGATGTGTACAAGTGGGTGAATGAGTGACAAGTGGCCAAATTTAAAGCCTTTGGATTCAATAGTTAAAGAGTGAATCTTAGCCATTCCTTTTGCATATATATGGGCAATCAGACGTGGGATTAAATCATTTGGAAATCTCTCAAAAATTATTGCAACTTCCCCCTTTATCTTCAAGAATCCAAACCCCTATCTTGGAATCCCTTTCCTCCATTTTTCTTTAATCAAGCTTTCTATCTCCTAATCCCAAGCCCTAATTCCAACCATATGCTCAGAAATTCATCCTCTTCATTTTAGGAAAGGAATTACATCAAAAAGAAATCAAGAAATTAAGGAGTTAAGGTAAGAACCTTTTGGTGTAATTTAGTGATTTTGTGAGTTTTAGTAGGAATTTGGGGGAGAAATTGCTTAACCTTATAGGAAATAATTATGAGAGCATATTAGTAACTTTAAATAGCTTAAAATTATGACTTAATTCCATGTTTCTTTCTCTCTTAATTTTGGCTCAAAGAAGAAAGGAAGGAGGAAGGGCAAAGCAAAGGAGGAAAAGGAAAAGAAAAGGAAGAATAAGAGAGGAACAACTCAAACTGAGGTTAGTGGATGTGTATTACATTAAATTTCACTATTTTGGTTGAATTTCCTTAATTTTTCTATTATTTAACTATGCCTAGACATATGAAATGGTGAAATAATTTGAGACAACATTATATTAGGTTAATTTAAGCTAGTAGAAATTCATTTGAAGTAAGAAAATAAATTAAAAGGAAGAGGAATGATGTTGGCCGAATGGTACCACTTAGGGTACTTTAATGTGTTATGGCTTATAATTGGGAATTTAGTGATGAATAGCTAAAGTTAAGTGTGGAGAATGAAACTACAATGATAGAATTAAAATATGAAAATTTACACTAATTATACAATAGTTACATAATGATGAAAAGAATAGTAACTTAAGGCTATGCATATGGAATTGATGTAATTCACTATGTTATGTCATAAAAAGGATATAAAACCATGTATGACATGAATTTGGAGGAAGAAAGAATTTGGAAGTATGATTTCTCTAAATGGCTGAATGGTATTTCATATAAAATTATGTGATTTAATTGAATTTCATGGTATTAAATGTATATGTATGAATAATTATTAGGTGACAAGCTCACGTGGGAACAATTTATGGTATAATATGATTAAAGTATTGTAATGAAAATAATTAAGCTTGGAAAAAAAAATAATGATCTTAATGCCCTTAGTGTTCAATGGGTGACCTAGCTCTAGGATAGTATGGCTAGCCATAGGGGCACTTGTCCTACGGTATTCTATATATTGACTGTTGTTGTATCAAGGAAAATATGATTATACTGTTTAGCTGGCTCATTACCTGATATTACTGGGGAGTAGTATCATACCTTAGTGGTACGATCACTCCTGCATACTAGATCTGCTGATCCATTTATCCAGCTTATGGTTTTCTTCTGTTGACAGCAAGGGGTAAAATGATAATTTTGTATAAAACTGAGTAAAAAGGGTAATTATGACAATTAAGATGCATGTTAACCATGTGAATAAAAGTGACATAAAATGTAAAATGAGTTGTATGTGTTAAAAAAGGGTAAATATGTAATTTTGCAATTAACTAAGGACAAAGTAGTCAATTAGTATGGAAAATATGGTTAAAGGTGTTAAAATAGTCAACTTGAGTAAAAGGGGTAAAATCATAATTAAAAAAGTTATAGGGATTAAACTGTAATTTTTCACCTAAAGGAAAATTTGTAGGGACTAAAATATATTTTACAAAATTGACTTAACGTGAAAGTTAAAGAAAGTCAAATGGGTCAAAATAGATGTTAAACTAGGTAAAAATAAGAAAAGTCAACTAAAAAGTCAAAATTGGTCAAAATTAGATAAAAGTCAAACTCTAGAGGTGTAAATGTAAATTTTCACTCAAATTGGAGAATTATTGAAGTTAAGCAAGAAAATTTGTTAATGAGAGCAATAGAAGAAGGTTTATTACAAAAGGAATAAATTTATTATGAGGAGAATTAAATAAAGAAATAGGGAATTAATTGACTTAATTAAATAAAACAGTGAGATGAGGTTTTATGTAGATGCATCTACCACTAAACGACTATGTTGCTCAACGTATAGTTTCATTGACTGCGTGCAGGGACAGACGAAGTAGGAGAAGTAAGAAAGAACAAGACCCTGGCATGTACATAAGAAGACTTTTGGGATTATATTTATGTAAATTATGAATAATGTTGTAGTAAATTATTAGAATTTTTTTTTTGCAATTGGGCCTGTAAATAAATGTCATATGAACTTAGCTTTTGGTATGGATGAATGGTTTGCGAATTTTGCATATATGTGATATGAGTTGTGTTGAGATGAGATTATAGAAGTGTTTTGCTCTTGATTGGAGTATTGGAGTAGGAAGAACTTATATTGGGAGTGTAAATTGAATTTTTATAATTTTGGGTAGCATGAATTATAAGCTGTCATGCTGCCAAAAATTTCACTAAATTGAATGGTAATGAATAAGGTATAAAGCAAGGGTATTGTAGAACAAGAAGTTGAGAGAATTCAAGTTAAGTAATATCCAAGATAAGTAATGACCAATTAGGAGAAGACAATCATATTATGTTAAGGATTTAGTTAACTGAGGGACGTCACAACTTCCCTTCATTTTTGACTTGTTTTGAACGCGATTTCCTTCATCTGTTAAGTACTTTCGAAGTATTGTACAATTTAATGTACTTCTATGATATTATATTCTTTCAAATTAATCATTTTAATTTTTTATTTCTTACTGTTTTGTTCTCCCTTAAATTTTTTAATTTTCTATTTTATTTAAATTTTAATTCTCTCTTTAGTATATTCTCTGCATCCGGCAAATTATGTATATATCAAAAATTGGTAGAGAAGGTCATCTGGTTTCATATTAATCACAAATATAAAGATGATTTATCATTACAATTATCTTTTCCAAAAAAACTGTAACCAATTATACATTTTGAGAGTTTGCTTTCAATGATGAAAATAATTGTATATTTTTATTTGGAAAAACTTGTTAAATTGTATGAAATAATGAAAAAACAGATTTGCTTTAGTTGGCAAGTAATTAAAGAATTTCACGTGATATCCATTTTAGAGACAAAATTACTTTATTATAATAAGTTCACGAGTGAAATTGTTATATTTTAAAAAACACAATAGCTTTATTTGCAAAAATTAATAAGAAAACAAAATTTAGAAGTAAAATTGTCTTTTTTCTTTAAATTAAATGCACCGTTTTCATTTTATTTTTTATTTAAATGTTTTAAATGTATTTATGCGTTTATTTATTATTTTTTATATTAGTTAATGAAAAAATAATATTATAAATTGATAATATTTTGTATAATTTTGAAAAATATTAATTATTTTTTTAATCTATACAGCAAGAGTTGTAAATAAGAATGGGAGGAGTAATATATAAAATAAAATAAAACAAAATCCTGAATTGAAAAAAAAAAAAAGAAAAAAATGCTGGCATGCATGCAAAATGTATCTAGGGAATGAAAAATTCATCTTTAAAGAAAGCTTACAAACTAAACAGAAAAAAACGAATAGCAATTCAAAAGAAAGGATTCAATTGCAGAGCGTAAGGAACTAAAATAAAAATCTTAATTTCTACTCTCTTATTTCTCCTAATCACTCTTTCATCGCTCATCCCATCATCTTCAGCGCAATCCAAGCAGAGGAAAGCACAACAAATCCTGTACAAATCCCAATGCCTGTTCCGGCTATTGAAGTTGCACCTGCAGCATCAGCTGCAGGACCATCCGCCGTAGGAGACGAAGCCGCCGGAGAATCCGCAGCCGGCGGCATAGAATTTTCCGGTGAAGGAGTAGGCGCATCACTGGAATTGGATGGTGAAGGAGCTACTTCATCCGGTGAAGGTGCCGGAGACGGCGACTTAGACCGAGGAGGAGAAGAAGAATTGGAAATACCGGGAGGGATGATAGGGGCGCTAATATGCAACACTGAAACATTATAAGGCAAAGAATAAACAGATCTAACCAAACTGGAATCAAGCGACGATCCTTTAGAAGCAGAGCCAATCAGAACTTTTCCATCTTTATCGGTTACATTCAAGAAGCCTTCTTGGGCCGTAGCTTGGCCGCTGGCTTGGTAAAGAGTGGTAAGCGTCGTCGTTTTGTGTGGTAATCGTTGTAGCTTAGCAAAATCGAAATAATCCAAAATCACATGCACACTTAGAATCTTTTTAACCCTATCCATTGGTTGGGAAGAAAGTGAAGATATTTGGCCATTCTCAACAACGAAAACAGTGATTGTTTGGCGACCGTTGATTTGGGATGCTATTTGAGTTCTTGTTAATAAATCATTGAAGTTGCTGAATTCTGATTGGTTGTTTAAAATCTGGGTGATGTTAAAGGCAGTGACAGTGGAGAAAAGAAGAAAGAACGAGGAGAACAGAGATAAAAGTACAGAAGAAGACATTTTTATTTTGTTTTAAAGAGAAATATGAATGAACAAAAAGAAATGGACAGGTTTTATATGCAGAGTGAGGGGACAAGAAATGAGGAGTTTAATGTAGTTGGGAATAAGAGCTGGTCTACCCCTCCGAGTTTGTGGGAGTTTTGGTCAGAAAGATAGGAGGAGATGTGATCTTATGGTTTACAAGTGTTTTTTGTTGCACTAAAAATAGAGTTTGATTTCCATTTACTTCAGTTTAAGGGTTACTTTTAGGTGTGCGATAAAAGTTCGGGTCTTACAGAACTCGGTTTAATTAGAGCTTAATTAATTTTCAATTTAGTTTTTTGAAAATTTATGTCACACACATCTAAAAATCTGTCAAATTTTTAACACTTGCACGATTCGAAATTGGGTGCTAATTCTAAATTCAACTCAGTTCGTTAATTATCAGTATATGATAGAGTGATTTGACTCGTTATTTGTATCCGATATAATCCGTTTTATTTATAACTTGCTTATGATATTTTTATATTATTTGAAATTTTATAATTGTCTATACAATGTAAAAATAAATTAAATTACATTAAAAATATATTATACATATATATGTTTTTACTTTTAATATATTTTTTTATCAAAAAACAATGACATACAATTTAACCATATATAAGTCCATTCATTTACCATCTGATCTGCTTGTAACTTACTTAACAATAAACTATTTGTATCATATGACCCAACTAACTTATTCACCACCTATATATAGTATAAAAAAATAATATTAGAACATAAAAAATGTTTTCAAAATTAAATAACAGTCGTTAAAAGAATAAAAATATAGAAAATTGTTATAAATCATTAATTTGGTGGTTTAAAAATTTAGAAAAAACTAAACCATAAATTAATCATCAACTCATGAGTTGGAAATATTTCCAAACAACTACTCAATCATACAATACAATATAATATCATATCATTCTTAACCATGATTAAAACAAGAGTAAAAGGACTTGATGTTTATTACAATTTCCACTTTGATCCCTTGGATTGCAACGAATGGGTGGTACTGCCTCTTGATACATTTATTTTTTCTTTTTTCTTTATTTCTTAAGATGAAAATGCAAGGAATAGCCTATAATTTAGAGAGTCGAGAGTCTAATTAATTACTCTTTTAATTTTTCGAAATTCGAATTCACCATATTCAGCAAAAATGTAACTATAAAAATAAATGCATTTAAAATGAAAATGTTAGACAAGCTCCTCTTAAATCATGGGAACCCAGGCCCTTACTTTCAGCACAACACGTCTAGTACTATATCAAGTTAACTAAATGGATTTTGTTTTTTTTTTTTAATAAAATTAAAATCCGTTTGGCATACTTATTTCCATTTTGGTTTCATTTAAAATTTAAAGAAATGATTTTCATAATAAAACCATAAATTAAAAATTTTCAAAACTTGATTTTTA
The DNA here is from genome assembly GCA_037975025.1 of Excoecaria agallocha. NCBI lineage: Eukaryota > Viridiplantae > Streptophyta > Magnoliopsida > Malpighiales > Euphorbiaceae > Excoecaria > Excoecaria agallocha. The sequence goes on from JBBPFJ010001127.1 coordinate 19,920, forward strand.
GGCTTTTGTTTTTATCAATAATTTAATTACCTATTTTCGTTACTGCCACTACCAACACCACCGCTGACACTACCACCATCACACTTTCGCCACCGCCACTACTACCACCACACTGCCACTACCGCTGCTGCCATCACTCCTATCGCCACAGCAACCACCACCACCACAATCACACTGCCACTTCGGCAACCACCACCTTCGTCGCTGCCGCCACCGAAATTATTATCATAATATATATGAATAATTAAAAAATATATATAAATAATTAAAAAAGTATGATACAGTTTTCAAATATATAAAACAGTTTTTTAGAAAATAAATAATAAAAACTGAAATTAGTTTTAAAATTTTAAAAAATTAAAAATTAAAAATTCACAATTTTACTAACGCACCCTAAATTAGTCTAATTTTAAAACATGCAACCTATCAACACTCCTCTCCTCATATCTCAAGTGAAAAGTGCACTTTAGAACATCATCCGCTTCTCATTCAAGATCACAACCCTGCCGGCCCCAGGCAGCAACACTCAGTATTTTACACTCCGCACTAATTTATATTTGCACTCACCCTCATGCCCACTCACTACTTTGAACACCCATACTTAATTTTTTTTTCCTCCTCCTTTTCTTTTCTCATTCTCACTTTGTCAAAACCCCTAACACCTAATTAAAAACTAACGCTAACGACAATATTATTAAAATAGATTTCCATGGCAATAAGTCAAAAGTAGGTCATGATATTTCCACAAGATTTCCATGGCAATACGTCAAAGTAGGTCATGATAGTCTCAACAGCACATGCCTCTCAGTACAGACTATCAAAATCCCATTAAATGTTGGAAATTTTTGCATGAAAGGTATAGTAATACTATCAAACTTAGTGTTTCTCTGCTTCAACATATGGAAGTTGCCGTAATTTATGTGGAAACCATCTTCACCAGTTTATAATCTGAAGCCATTCAATCTCTGCCTTTTAGACCAGCTTACACCTACAACCTATTCTCCACTCATTCTCTTCTACCATCCGAATTATATCCGTTCGAGAACCACCCAAATTACAGCTCAACTGAAATGGTCGCTCTCACAGACTCTGACTCCGTTCTACCCCCTCTCAGGAAGGTTGAAGGGCAATCTTATCATCGATAACTTCGATGAGGGCGTTCCTTGTATTGAAGCTCGAGTGAAGGGTCGTTTATTCGATTTCCTTCGTTGCCCTCATATGGAGATATTAAACCGGTTCCTTCCATGCCAACCTTTCTGCCAACAGCCAGATCCAACAATATCACAAGTAGCTGTACAAATGAATGTCTTTTTTTTTTTTTTTTGAAAATCAAATGAATGTCTTTGATTGTGGTGGAATTACCATTGGCATGTGTTTCGCACACAAGATCAATGATGGAGTAACAGGTAGTTCCTTCATTAAGAGTTGGGCAGCCAATGCAAGAGGCTCATATGACCAAGTTATACGACCGAATTTATATGAGGCATCCTCGCTCTTTCCTCCCCAGAAATCATTACCTTCTTACTATACATCATTAATGGAAAGTCTTTGGTTCAGCACCCGCAACTTTAGCACGAGGCGATTTGTGTTTGATGCTAATGCAGTAGCTGCCCTGACAGCCAAAGGAAGAAGTGAATACATAAAAAACCTGACTCGGGTTAAAGCATTAAGTACTTTCATATGGAAATCTGCCATGAAAGCTTGCAAATCAATATTAGGTTCCACAAGACCGTCCATTATGTCTCAAGCCGTGAATATTTGGAGAGTAACAAAGCCACGATTATTAAGACATGCCATAGGCAATCTTGTCTGGTCTGCAATTGCTAGCTATAGACCAAACGAGACAGAGATGGATACGAAACATTTGGTGGGTTTAGTAAGGGAAGGTGTAGGAAGAATCGATAGTGAGCATCTGAAGACTGTATCAGGGGATAAAGGGTATATAGCCATTTGGGAGCACCTAAATAGGCTAGCAGAGATGTCCAGGGAAAATACTAATGTGTTTAGCTTCGTCAGTTGGCATAAATTTGATTTTAGTAATAGTGATTTTTGTTGGGGAAACCCTGCTTGGGTTGGAATTTTTGGAGAGGCAAGCAGAAATAGTGCTTCTGATTATAATTTCATAATTCTGAAAGATATTGGAAGGAGCAATGCAATGGAGGCATGGATGACTTTAGATGAGAACATCATGGCCTTACTGGATCATGATCCTGAGTTTCTTGCTTTTGCTTCTCTTAATCCAAGTACTACCATGTAGCCAAACAAATTACTTCATAATTTGGCACTGTAAATTACTACTTCACTGCTTTTAATTTGTCATAGATTTCAAAATACAAGACTTGAAAAGCATTCAAGCTCGACAATCAAACATAAATTGTTTTATTAGATTAAAGCAGATATAATTTATTAACTTTAAAGAGAGGACATGTTAGCTAACATCCTCTCATTATTTATTGACTATAGATTACGCAGATAATGTGGCCCAAAACTTACTACTGATAGATATTCTACAAAGTTGCGATGATTTTTTAACAGGGTTCAGGCAGCAGCTTCAGCTGCAGATGAAACTTGCTTGACGACGAAAACAGGATCTCCCATATTAAGTATGTTCCGTTTCCCTCCATTACTATTGTCCTTCCAAACTACATTCTGCCTGAAGTAGAACGGCAGTAATATCTTACAGGATTATGTTTTATCAACGCCATCAACAGAAGAACATAGTTTTGGTTTTTGGGATATCACTCACCTTTCGTCCTTGTTTCTTTGTTGGACGCAATACTTGATCAGACCGGATTTTCTTTAGAGTTTCATTTGGCTCTGACCCTACTTCTGCAGTATCTTGATTAATTGTAGGTATCTTCGAGGCACAATAATCAAATTGTTGTTTTAAATATATAAATTATGGAATGTGAAATACAAAGGTCTAATAACAACATTCAGACTTATCAGCATTTCAATGAATATGTGAAACCTCATAGATCATTTTTCCTTCACAACAACCAATATAGAACCACAATATAAGGAAATCAGTCATCAGAGTTCAGACCATATATTTTCTTCAAAATATTAGAGGACAATTTAAAAGTAAAGGAGTTGGATTCCACAATCATATGATTGTAATTAAAGAGTGTCTCTAGAGACAGGACATTCAAATGCTGCTTCACTGCCAAAAAAGAGCGGTCCTTGCAGCTTGGATCCTTTAAAACCACCTATTCTTTTCTCTTCAGCAAACCTACAGCATATAATCTTAATTCTATTTGGTTATCTATGATAACTCGACATTGCATTGTAACCCCAACTCTAATCTAGCAAAAGCAGTTATCATCAAACTTTTACACCCTATCATGCTGATTTTACAGGTTGTTAGCTGTACGCAACTTCTATAAATAGAGAACAAAATGTTGAGAGGACAAGCATTGTACCTTACAGCGGTCACATAGCTTGACACCTTCAAATGTGAACTTATTGATCCTAATTTCTTTACACAAGTCCTCAAAAAATGGTTCACAACCAACAACAAGGATGCTGTAAACACATACGAAAGCAAATCAAAAGATTCAATGAAGATGCAGATTGTATAATTGAAATTGAATGGGGAAAAACCAATGCGAATGACATGGACTGACGTACTGCTTATCATTAGACTCACAACCATCATCAAATTCGGAGTCATCACTATCTGTACTCAAATTTGCAGTGTCAGCCTCAGCATCGTCATCAGGTAAAAGGTAATTATTGTTCACTGCCCCATCATTAAAATGATCCATATCTCCCACATCTATGTTAGGTTCAATTATGACATCTACTCCAATATCTACTAATGGCCCCTCATGCGCAGATATATTTGGACTATTGGCAGATAGGGAATTACCAAGTAAATTGCCATCTTGTCAACTTGGAGACTGTCTTGCCTGACTAGGTTGACTTGCATTAGCACCAACTGGTTGTACAAAACTCTTATCATCTCGTCGACTGCTTGATTTATTGCCAAATATGGACTTACTAAAAAAAATACCAACCCTTTGGCTTAATGAATGCCTGGACTGACTAATACAATGATCGGGCATATGGCTCATGGACTGTCTAGGTTGACTCATAGAGGTATCAGGCACCTGGCTAACAGACCGTCTAGGCTGACTCATTGAAGCATCAGACATATGGCTAACTGAATGTCTAGCCCATCTCATAGATGCATCGGGCACATGGCTAACTTATCGACTTGGAAAGCCGTCTCCAGAGCTAACACTGCCCTCTCTTACAAGTAAGTCACCATCGCTTCGACTTACAGACTAGCTAGGCTGACTAGGACCATGTAAGTACTGGGTCTTGAGGAGGCCTTTGTCAGGGTTACCTGATGAGAAAAACTGCTCGTCTAGAAACAACGAATCGAGGATGACAGACTCTTTGTGGTATTAAAATTATTTTCTTGAAGCCTGTTAAAATATTGTCGAGCCCGGCTTGAGCAGTTGAGTGGCTCTAGGCGGGAAAATGATGAATGTACCTTTAGTAGGGAGCTTAAAATTTGAGTTAGGAGCATCTAGAGGCCCTACATGTGGTGCATTTATGGCCTACGCATCCGTATGGTCGAAGAATATTCATCATATGGTCTTAAAATATAAATCTTGCCTTTTTTAGAATGCACGACCTTGCACAAAGGAGTGTACAACCATGCACTTCAAAGAATCTTGCCTTTTCAGGCAAGTTGGCCACCTTTTGGAGTGTACAGCCATGCAAACCAATGGCACAGTCGTACACTCAAATGGTGGTGGACTTTCTTATGAAGCAA
>JBBPFJ010001128.1:0-24681 GCA_037975025.1 Excoecaria agallocha
AAATTAACCAATCTCCATTATGTTATCAGCTACCTTCCATCGTCTTCCCTCGCTCTTCCTCTCCATTGAAGCCGCTGTTCCTCCATTAAATCCAGTCTTCTCCTTGTTTCAAAAGCTTGTTATATCACTCAACCAAGAAACTGTCATGTCTTCATATAACTCAACCTCTTTGTCATCAGACATGCGATTTTGAACCAGGAAAAGTAATGAGAACTATATGAATGAAGTAGCATGGCCAAGGCGTTTTTGCGGTAACAAAGCCATTAGTTTAATTTCGTGGAGCATATCAAATTTAGGAACACATTATTACAAATGCCCAAAATTTGGCGTAAGTAATGTAAGTATCACCTTTGTTTTTTATGTGCAAGTTATTTATGATATTGTAATATGTGAGAATGATGGATTGTATTTTTTGGGTCTATTAATAGGCGATGGAATGCAGTTTCTTTGCTTGGTATGACACTGTTGATGGGATGAGAGAGAGGTCAAGACTCTTATTGTATGATATGCACAGGGAGATAATGAAGTTGGAGAAAGAAATTATGAGATTGAACAAGAGGATCGAAAGCCAAGACATGAATATGCAAATGAATGAAAGTGATATGTATTCTGAGATGATGATGAGAATGAAGAAAGAGATGGAGACTTAGTTAGTTCAAGAGCTGTCAGTTATGGTTGGTTTAGGTGGTTGATGCAAATGCTATGTGCATTTATTGTTGTTTGCTTGTTTATTGCTTGTGTGAAGTAGTTTTAACTGTATTGTTGGTGTAAAATAAATGTTAATCTATATTTTGTATTAAGTTTTTTGGAATTCTAGTGTATGGGCTCCATTGGTTTTATGGTAATGTAATTGCACTGGTAAATTTAATATAGATATGATTTGTACATGGATGTTGTCATGATGTTACAGATACATAAACTTACAATTAAGCACCTACTTGCAATTTGTGTGCTTGTAATGGTTATAGTTAGAGTGATTGGTTTATGCAGAGTCCTGGTAAGCAATAATTCCAATGATATTTAATTCCAATAATTCCCATGACAATTAATAACTTATAATGCAAACATATCAACATCCATTACCTAAAATATTACAAAATGATAGATTAACAACTAATGCTGTTGTCAATTAATGCTGGTTAGTGACAGACCATTACCTAAAAGATTTACAAAATTCCAAAAGATTTGGGTTGAACATTCAAAAAATTACAAATCCTATCAAGTCACAAAAAAATACAGCCATTAATCGTCCAGCATTATAGTTTCAAACTTTACAGTGTAAAAAACATATTTAATCCTTTTGGCTATCTTAGATTTTCTTTGGATTTTCTCTTTGTCCAAATCTTGTAAAAGAATTGTCTTCTTTGTGGGAGGCTTAAATGGCAAATTTGATGGAATTGGAACATCATATCCATTGCCTTTTGACTGTATAAGTCTTGAACCAGTAGGAACATGTTTTTTTTCTTCCCATTATGTTAAGTCCTTTTCATATGGAATGAAAAATTTCTTCTTAGGGTCTGGATCATGGTCTAGCATGATAGGATCTAGATCCTCATTATCAGAATTTCTAATTCCAGTTGTATATGATCCAACCACATAACTTGAATCTAGTCCAGGCTGCTAGATTTTATTACAATTAGGCAAAAAGAATAATTAATTTTACTAACAAGTGCATGCCTCAAAATAATAAGTATAAGCAATATGTTGTACAAAAGTAGACTTACATTATAAATCATATTTCCACTTTCGTTGTAGAAAACACCGAAACCACGTTTTTGTGCAGTTTGATTTGAATTGATGTTTGTTTGAACCATTTTTTGCCTCAAAAGGACATTTGGTTTTCTTGCTTTTTTTGATGCACAATTATCTGATTAAGGACCAGCATTAGGGATAGGTGCAGCATGAGTTAGTGGTGTAGCTTGAGGTACAGGAGCAGCCTCGGGTGCTCGTGTTGCTTCAGTATATGGTGCATATTGTAACACCCTTACTATAACAGTCTTATCGGATTATCCAAATGGTCGAAATTTTTTTTAACCAACCAATAGCTTTTCCATTTAAACTTAATATCCTTCTTTCACCTAACTTCTATTAACGTAATATCCACCTTTCATACTTAACTCCTGTTAAATTGCTGACCTATAACTATCCAGATTATACTATGCATTTTACAAAAATTTGGTAACATAACGGCTATATTCTTAGCTAATCCCCTGAAAAGCAGACAATAACACAACCTCTCTGAGGCACGACAGTAATATATTCAATCACATAACATATCAACATACTCCATCATAAGACATGCATACTATCCATTCCCCGTAACTCCTCATCCACACTTCTACATACAATACAATAACAACACTATTATCATTACAACTTGTTCTTATTTTACAAAACATAATAGATATATATACATGCCACAAAAATATGCCTTCTATTCCTTCAACATCAGTTGTCTTCTGTGTACTCATGCTCCAAAATATTAGTATCTGCACGCAGTAAATCCTACGTGCTGAGCATTCAATATGTCCAGTGATGACTAAAAATCATAGTATTTCCGTACAAGCATAAGTTCCTAGTTTATTTTCAATTAAATTATTTGTTATTAGTTTTTCTTGTTTAAAAGCATAATATATTTTATTAACAACTAATTTTTCGTTTTAACTTAAAACTTTACTTAATTTTCAATTTAGACCTTAAACTTTTTATTTATTTTAAAAACACCTTTTTATGCCTTTAATTACCAAATTGCCCTTTTATTTCTTATTTTCTCATTTTAATCTATTAATTGGCTTATAAATTATCGATTAATCCTTATTTTGACTATTTCATGTAAAATTTTATTTTAGTCCCTTTAACTTTACAAGGTTGACTTTTTATACTGTTAGTTGATCAAATTACCATTTTACCCTTCTTAATTCTTTCCTTCTTACTTTTACCTATTAAATTCATCTTTTAAAAAAATTACCGTTTTAACCCCTAAATTTTTTAATTCTTTTCATTTTAGTTCTTTTTCATCTTAAACTTCAATTTTAACCCTCTTTTTTATATTTTTAACATTTTCTTATCATTATGCCCCTAATACAGATCCGACAAAAAACTCTCAGATCGGATATGCAGGAAGTGGACCCCACAGGACCACAACAGAATGAGAAATGACCTCCAAGAATCATCCCTCATATAACATGTGAACATATGACAGTACGTATGATAGGTACTATAGAGATCAACGATACAACCATAGTAAATCAAGTCGCCATGACTTGCACAACGGTACAAGTATTTCTATGGCCAACCAATTATATCCTGAACTAGGTTTTACTGCCTGACTCTTTTTAAGAGCACATATTTCCTTATTTTTATTTTATTATTCAATTTCTCATTCTTTTTCATTACTTGTCAATACTGTATCAGGTGTAGTATACTTATAGTCAGTCTTATTTACACAGTCTGTGAATTATTTCGCCATAATTTACCATTTAATCTATAAATTATGCAATAATTTCTCATAATTTCACAATTTTCCTTTAATACCTAATTATAATTTATTCCAAAAATATTCATTTAATTCCCATAAATTCTATAAAAATTCATGGACATCAATACTCATTAGTATTATCATTATAAATCTTAAATACATTAAAATAACTTAGAATAAGATAGATTTCCCTTACCTTCCATTCGGCCTCAACTAGAATTACTCCTCATCATCTGATTTTAATTCATTTAACATTTCTTATAAGCATAATTAAGTTCCTATTACATGAATATAACATTAATTTCAATTATACCTTATTATATTGAAATTTTCTTAAGAAACCTAAAGGAAATTCACTTAAATAATAGGGAAATAAAATGATTATTTAGTCACAAACCTTTTTCTTGTGTTTTTTTCTTACCTAGGCTTCCTTTTCTTTGCCTTTGTCCTTAGAGATAAACTCCTCCTCTTGAATTCCTTCAATGGCCAAATTTCTCATCAATATAAAATCTTATATTTTGACTTCAAATGCTAAAATTAATAGTAAAAATAAACTGTAGGCACCCAAAACTAGTAGTATGCACCTAGAAACCAAATTAAAATCAATAATTTTACTTACCTAAATTTGACACCTAAACTTTAACCCTTGATTTTCTTTGATTTCCTTCCTTGAATCAAAGATCAGAGGTGGCTAGGGTACTTTAGAGAGGCTGAAATCATTTTCTTAAGCTTTGATTTGGTGGAATTTGGGAAAGAAATGAAAGAAAAAGAGAAGAAAATGGAGATGGTATGTTTCGGCCACCAAAGAAACTGAAGGAGGAAGATGAGTTTTTCTCTGGAAATCTCTGGTGAAGAAGCCCTTTTATATGGCCTTCTAATGGGCCATGGTCTGGATTTTAATTGGGCTTGGACAATTAATTTATCTAAACTCGATAATTATCCGATAAACGGCCCTAATTAATTTCTCCCACTTTCTAACTTTAAATTACTTCAAATTTGATTTCATTGTTCATATCATATTAAAAATAGGCTATACTTAAAATTTCAGCTCAATCGGAGTTCGTTTTAGGTCCGATTCAATTTTATCAATCCGATTCAAAATTACCCGTATTACCGAAAAATTTACTTTTTGTTACCAAAATAATCTACATATTATTTTAGGTACTTATGTAATTTTTGATAATTTTTAGGCTTCATTTGCTATTTTTAATATCCAGAACGATCAAAAATCAATTAAAAACCCTAAACCCTAATTATCTCGATTTTCGTTCTTTTGGCTTTTGGAGGCCTATTTGACCTCAAATTTACTTTAAATTTTAATCCTGGACTATCCGTGACTAATATTTTTCAGTTGTCCAATAAAACATTTTTCACTTTCCGAAAAATTTTTAGCCCGAAATCACTATTTACTTCGGAAAGTACTATTCATGATTAGCCCGACGTTGAGACCATTACAATTAGTCAATCAAAGGCTCCCACATATAGGTGGATTCAGTCAAAGGATCCCACATCGATTGGAGAGGAGAACGAAGTAGTCCTTATAAGGCTATGGATACCTCTCCTTTATCGAGGCCTTTTGGGGAGACCCAAAAATAAAATCGTGAGGGCTAAGGCCCAAAGCGAACAATATCGACAAGCGACCATCTGGGGAAGTTACACATATTCCTCATCTAGGGACGTTACACATATTCCTCATCTTGCTCTCCTTTCTTTCTATTAACATGTGACAAATGAAACAATGCAAACAATTTTAATATTCCAGCATAGTTACAATTTTAATAAGTTGCTAATACCTTTTCACAGCTCTTTATATTAAGCCCATATTCCCCTACATATACTACAACTTTGCTGCTTTCCCCTTTTTAGACAACTTCTGGATTTTAGGACCTTTTCTTTTGTTTGATGAAGTTTGAGTTACAGCTATGTCCTCCTGTTCTTCAACATATTTTTAAGCCAAACCTTTGTCCTTTTTCCTTATCTTTTTGGGCCTTCTTGGCATTTTTGGTATAGGAGGTGGTTCAATTGGTTGGACTAAATGAAATTTCCAGAATCTTCTACCCTTTACTGGTTGCATTTTATTCTCGTAAGTAGCAACATAACTATCTCGATGGTAGTAGGAGGAGATATGATTTACTGGATCCTTACCCTGGTGGAAATATATAGCAATAGCATGGGGGCAAGGAATACCAATTAAATCCCATGCCCTACAGGTACAATGCTTGTCAACTATATTCACATAATGCCTGTCACTGCCCTCACTTATTTCAAACCCTTTTCCTCCATTTCATTCAACTCTGAGCCTTGATGCAATATCTGCCCAATCTTTATAAAGTTTCATGCACTGTGGACTATATGAGTTAATCCACTTGTCCAATTTTTTCTCATTCTACTTTAACAAATTCATAATTTTAATACGAATTTCATCGATCATTTTGACTATCGGTTTGAACCTTGCAGCTACTATCAAAGAGTTGAATATTTCTGAGACGTTGTTGTCTACCATATGAGACTTGCTTCTGCTACTGAAGTAGGCTCTACACCATGTCTGCGGGCAATATGAAACCAAATCTTTTATAGCCTTCTTAGAAATTTCACCCATGGCCAATAAGTTGTCCTTAAATTCCTCTTCAAATTTGCTCCATGAACATATCCAAAATCTTTTCCTTAGTTGCTCTCCCCTTCATTTTTTACTCCGATTCGCATTGATGTACCTTGCACACCATCTATGCTCAGCCAGTGGCAATACATAAAGTACTGCTGGAATCAGTCCCTGTTCAAGTAAGCAACCATAAAAATATAATAAATGTTATTAAGTTAATAATTGTTACTGAAAAAATAAATGTTAAATAAAAGTTAAATGATATTTATCTTTTGCATGTTGCTCATTATAGTTAACCCCAAACCATCACGTAGATAATGCTCTTTCTCAAGCATCTTTAAAAACCAAGTTCGATTGGACTTGTTCTCTTTACTCATTATAGCAAACACAATCGAATACATTTGGTTCATTGCATCCACGCCAATTGCAGTCAAGAGCATGCCTTTCACTTTTGTTTTCAATAAGCATCTACCCAGGCCAATTATTGGCCTGCATCCAGCCTTTCACCCTTGCTTACATGCCTCAAAGCATATAAACATTCTCTGAAAAACTCTTCAGCCTTGCTCCTTGACAATTATATTCTTACATTGTTGCCCGGATTTGTCTCAATTAACTCATTCCCATATGCTTCAAGGATTGCAAAATCATCCTTATAGCCCCCTTGCATTTCATTTAGAATTAATTTTCTAGCTCTCTTGCACTTATCAAATGACACATGCACTTTAATTCTTTCTCCAATTCAAATTACATCTTTCTAATCCTAGTTTTTGAATTCTTCTGTATTCTATCTCTCCAATGTTCAGCAATTCACTTTGTAGTAACTCTTGTATTTTTGAAAATTTTGTAAGATTTATGTTGTATGCACAAAGTTTTAATTTTCAACCCCAGTCTCCCTTTCTCTTTTGCTGTATAGAATAGAAAGGGGCATTTATCCTTTACACATTTTGCCCTAATCCTGCTAGAGTCATTCTTAACCATTTTGAAGTCTTTCCCAGTAGTCACTGCATATCCAACCAAGGCATCCCTAACAGCTTTAACATTTTCAAAAGTCATCTCTTTTCTAAAATATGCTTTGCCTTATTTTGGATTGTACCTAACTCTCTTCTTTGCTATACTGGATTTCACTTCCCTCCTATTCACTACTTCACCTAAATCTATTTCCTCTTCACTTTCATACCCCAATGATGAATCACTATCTATTTCTTCTATATTTCTATCATAAAAGCTTTCACTGCCATCCCCACTTTCAATTGAATCATCACTACTACTGTAATGGGGATTTTCACTAACTATCTTTTCCCTTGCAGCAATGAAATTGTTTGCTTGCAGGCTAGGTTTATCTCCTACTTCCCTTGACTCATTCACATTAGTTGGCCCTGACCCATTTACACTTTGAGGCCCATCAAAATTACTTACATCTTTGTTAATCCCAATTTTATCAAGCATACTTTGGGAAAATACAATAAGGTCATAATGTGAAATTGGAAATAAACTTATATCCCTTTTTAAAGGGCCCATAAACTTTAATATCCTGTGTATACTGGCATCTCCATAAAAAATAAATACCCATTATCTAATTCTTTTTTTGGTTCACAATAAACCAAGTAAATGAGATCCTTCACTACAAACCTATCAGCAAATTCATTATAAAAATTCCTATAGCTAATTAGATCCGGGTCAAACACATAAAACATCTATTTCTTTCCATACTTATATTCCAATTTCGTACCAAATTCCCATCTTCCCCCCTAGTTAAAACACAAATTAACACTCCCACTGTATCTCCCCCTGCACAACAAACCATACACAATTCCCATCACACATCATACAAGAACAATACAGAACCACTTCTACACCACTGTCATCACTTTATCAACCCCGCACACACAATAAAAATAAACATAAAAATAAACCAGCAACAAGTAAAATATAAAAAGTGAAACGCACCACAAACACAGGGACCAAAAAAAGCAAAAAGAAAAATTAACCCAAACATCAACATTAACATGTATAAATTTATTCATCATTCTCCCAAAAAAGATAAATATCTTAGCAATCTCGACAATTTATAACCATTAAAAAACCCATTTCTAAAATCGACATTCCACTTACAAAAAAAGAAAATTAAATTAACTTACCTGAACGGCGCGTCCTCTTCGCTGGAACCATCGGCTGCCATTAGATCCACTATCGCTCCGTTTCTTCGACCTTCGCTCCTACCATTCCAAGTTTGACATGTTCAGTAACAACTTATAGGTTCTACGTTTCAATACTGTTCTACTTACGCTTACCTAACAACGTTAATCATTTCACTAGCCAAACCTCATCGCTTTTTATGAGTTTGCACCGATAACTGATGAGGAAAACTTCAGGAGAACATCGATTAGAAAGGAGAACAACCTTTGACTTTTTGGGGAAGCTGACAATTGCACGAACAGATTGGGTAATTTTTTTACCCTAATTTATCTTGTCACGTGAGGTGCACATGGCATGCCATGTGGCGCTTATGTGTCAAGTCCAAGCCATGTCATGTCCACGTCTTACCAGATGGAACGACACGTGTCACATAACGTGCCATATCGATGGTTAACTCATGCCGCTAACAGCTTCGTAACGGTGGGGGTCACATTGCACCAATTTACAAATATGAGACCCTACATTGCACAAAAAAAAATATTAGGTCCTAAATTGTACATTTTGCAAAACTTTAGGGACTAATTTGCCCTTTATCCCTATAGTAAACAAGGATATTATTTTAAAGATTTGTAGAGTTATAAAACGAATTAATAATTTAGACATATCAGAAAAACTGCAAAATAAAATAATAAAAATTTTGATTAATGATACCTCTAGCAATGAAAATGAGATATCTAATTATTCAAAAAAATGATTTAAATGTTATAAGTTAAGAATATGAATCAGATAGTAATAGTAGTGATTCTGAGTCTTGTGTCTGTGTTTGCTCTTGCCAATATAATAGTATCAATATGCTAAATAATGAAAAAGAATTTTTATTATATATTACACAAAATAGATGATCTTACACAAAATAGATGATTTAGAACTCAAAAGAAATTATTTATTAAAATTAAGAGAAATAATAGGAATAAAAGAAAATGGAGACTTTAAATTATATAATTTAAAAGAAATATGTGAACGATTTAATATTCAGAAAAAATCTTTTATTCAGGACCTTGAAGAGGAAATTAGAATTTTAAAGCAAGAAATAAATATGTTAAAAGGAAGAGTTCAAACTATAGAAGAAGAAAATTTTAAAAACAGTTTGAATAACTAATTCGAGGTAAAAAAAGATAATGGAAAATTAAAAGAAAAAGTTTTTTCTAGCTTAGTTATTAAAGGACCATAGGATGAGTATCCGAACAATATTTCAAAAATTAATTAGCAAAAATGGTATATAAAATTAGAAATAGTAATTAAAGATAATTTTCATCTACAAAATTAGCTTTAATTGATAGTGCATGGGGTAGATTAAAATTGTCTACAAAAAGGATTAAGTTCGAACAAATGTTATGAAAAGACATCGGAAAGGTTAGGGACAACAATTGGTACTAAACTAATAATTAATTATAAATTTCCTAGAGTAAAAATTTGTAATAAGGGATATTATGATAAAACTTAACTAATTTTAGTAAATAAATTTGAATTCAGGAGTTATACTCGAAACCTTTTTTTTTTTTTTTTATTTAAGGAAGGAAAACAGATTACATAAAAGAGGAAGGGGGGATATTTAACCCCATTGTGTCTTGAGCTAGAATGTCCTTCAGGAAGGGTGAAGGAGTGTTGTACCAATAAAGGCTGCCATTAATAGGAACAGCAGTTTTAGCTAAACAATCAGCTACTCCATTGGCTTTTTTCTTCACATAAGTAACCTTTACTTGCCAATTTCGATTCATGCTACTTTTAACTTCCATTACAAGGTCTGACAAATGATGATCAATATCAACGCTGCTGTTGAGGTGATTTACAACTTCAACATTATCACATTGCACCTGGATTTTGTTCTATTTCTTTCCCCAAGCAAACTCCAAACCCTGCTTTATTGCATAAAGTTTGGAACAAAGGGAGCCAGCATTATTGCTTTGTAGAGGAAAACCTCCTAACCAAGCACCTATATTGTCCTGAAATACCCCACCAGAGGTACTACTACTGCATCCAACATATGAAGTCCCATCAGCATTGAAGACTATCCATGCTTGTTCTGGTGGTAGCCACTGCGTTGTTTCCCCATCAGTTCCTCCTCTTATAAAAGGGATTTTTTTCCTAGCAGAAAGAGCGAATAAATCCGCTTTTGCTTCGTTGAGAATTATCCTGACTTTGGTCTGACTTGGGATCCTTAAATTATTGAAAAATTCCTCATTTCTCCGCCTCCAAATATGCCACACCGCGAAACCGAATAGAATTCTCCAGTCTAAATTAAATCGACCCACAAATCTGCCTTTTAAGTTAGCTGATAACCACTCCACGCTGTTTCCAGTGAAGAAATCAAACTTCTCTCATGATTTGAGCAGCCTAGTCCATACTTCTTTCACCTTTGAAAATCTCTCAACACATGCATGATATCTTCATCACAATCACTACAAAGATAGCAAGCACCTGATGTTGCCAGGTGCCTTCTTGCTCTTTCAACATTTGTTAGCAACTTGTTATTGAAGCATAACCATAGGAAGCTTCTTACCCTTTGCAAACCGCCCTACTTCCAAACTAGTTTCCATTTTCCTGAATCTGCATTATCATGCACCTCATTGAGATTCTCATAAGCTGTTTTAACTGAGAAGTTGCTTGAAGCTGTGGTTTTCCAAATGACAGTATCCATTCCTATCTGACTGTTAGGAGGAATCATCTTACTAATTCTCTGCACAATATCCATTAAAAGAAAGGTACTGATTTTTTGCACGTCCCAGCGACATAAATTTGATAAGACATCCTTTATTGTCTAATTGTGACAATCATTTGGCACCCCGCTTACAACATGGTCTATCAGCCTGAGATTACCATACCATTTATAATACCAGAAATTCAACTTACTCCCACCCGAGGCAAAAGTTGATATTTTCATAAACAAAAGGCCATATATCAATGTTATTAAAATCGAACCGGACCGATCGGTTGAACTGGATTAATCGAGAACTGAAAGCCTGATTGATTGGTTCAACTAGCAAAAATCGAATTGGCCAAAATTCGGATTAGATCGAAAAAAACCATCAAACTAGAAAATCGAAAAGAATCGGATTATCCCCTATTTTGTGAAGACGTCGCTGTTTAGTATATAAAAAAAACGAGGAATTAGGTTTTCATTTTACAAATTATATAATCTCTCATCTGCTTTTTTTCATTTTCCCTCCAGTCTTCACTTCCTCTCGTTTACCAGTGTGCCACCGCTGCAACTCTACAGACCAACGCCGCCACTTGCATCTCCGACCACCGGATTCCTCCGCTGCTTTCCTATTCAGGTGAGTCTTTAATTTTTTTACGAGTTTTAGTTTTTATTGATATAGATCTATTGAGTTTTTTATGGTTCCATCCCTTCTGTTTGGTTTGCTCCTCTTCAAGGTTTTCTTAAAATGAATACTGATTAATATGAGTTGGACTGATTTCAAGATTAAAGATCGTAAAGAAACTGGTCTATGAAGGAGAAGGGTGTAATTGCTTGCATTCTCCAGTTCAAAGTGTTGAGGACTAAAAGCTCCATTATTTGGATAGTTCTTGCTTCAAATACAAATTTAGATTCACCCACCTGTTAAAAATAAATCTGGATCATTAAAAGCTAATTACATTAAAATGGAAATGCAAACAGATAATCTGATGGAATTTGTGAGTCTATTTTTCTTATTATTGTTGAATCTAAAGTTGCATGCTTCGATCTTTCATAGATTTTCTCGTGCTCATTTAAAAAAAATATTGGTTTTGGTTTATATTTGGCTTTCATGTGTCTTGAAGAGCATTGTTTGTTGTTATTTTCTCACTATCCCATTCTGAATCGGTTACTTTTCTTTTGTATTTCCCATTTTTGCAGTTTGATTTCGGGACTTCATATATTGGTTTTGTTAATTATCTGCATAATTCCATGAAACAATGTTTCTGTAGCATTTGAAACCCAACATAAGAATTAATAGAGATTTGGATTTGTTAATTATTATTTTGAGAAAAACGGTGTTGTTAACAAATATTCTAGATTAACAATGAGTTTATTGGTAAATAATTAAGCACAGCGAATTTATCTAAACAGTATAGTTCATATTTGCAGTGATCTTTAATCCTAAGTTTTATTTCCTTGAGAACAAGAGTAGAGTTTGTGATGTTTTGGTCTCAGTATTAGTTAACGCATAAGATTGATAAAGCAACATACCTAAGGGTTGATCTACAGAAATTTACCCTCATTAAAATTTGATGAATAGCATATGGTACTGAACCGTTATTAATAATTAGTTAGGATCTTTACCATTATATGCTATGAAGTTTATATAAATAAATTATTATAAGAAAAGTACCACCCATTTTTCCAATTAAAATTAATCCTAACTCTAAATTAATTTTTTAAATGCATCATTAATATATGCATCTTCAAAATTTTTAGGAAAGTGATATTCATTCTTTTTTTTAAAGAATGGAGAAAGTATTTACAGTAGTCAACATGGATAGTCATTAAAGAGTGAGAGGGATAGTTGTGACTTATTTTGTAACTTATTATCAGGATATTTGTGACATATATTAAATATTTTTGTAACACCCTTATCAGAACAGTATTTTTCGATGCGAAACTTAACGGTAAACGGTAAAATTTTTTTTTCAAACTTCAATTATTGCCAAACAACTTTGATACAATTTAATATTTTATTCAATTTACGAAATTTCGGCAGCATAATGACTAGAACTTACTAGCCTTCTGAAAAATTCAAACAATCAACACAGCCTCTCAGAGGCACAACAAATCATATATCAATAATAGTCATTTACAACTCTTTAACTGACATTATCAGAACAGTAACAATATTTATCATTTAACAAACATTACCTTAAATACTGTTCAGTTCTATACTCTCACTGTCTAAGTATATACATGCCACAAATACTAAAAATAAAAGTACAACTAATTTTCTTCATCTTCGCATTCTGCTTCTCCGTGTATCAAGCTCCATCAATACTTCAAAACCTGCACGCAGTAAACACTACGTGCTGAGCACTAGAAATGCTCAGTGGTGACTACTAATCCTAGAATTTTTCAATTTCAATATAATTACATAAATTATACAAACTTCTATTCTTATTTATCAGCAATTTTCTTTTAATTTCTTTCACACTATTTTCATTGTTTACCAACATTTTTTTTATAACCGTTTTACTTTGTTCGTATACTTTTCAATTGACTTTACATTACTTTCCTTGTGGTTCGATTACAAATTGACTTTTCCTTTTACGTTTCTTACTTCTACTTTTACTTATCTTTTGTCTTATACTTTTGCAACACTTGACGTAGTTGTCATTTCGTTTAACGAATTACATGAATACTCATGTCTTTAATGGCAAGTTTCCTGTTCCTAGTTCCATTAGATAATTCAAATACGATTTCCATTATCTATTCTTTTAATTCACTTTAACTTTTAGGCTTATAATCTTTATTGTAAAGTGATGTAAGTATTTTGGATCACTCTGCATACAAATCTTTATTTTCTTTTATTTTTAAATGAAACTTTTTCATTTTAACTAAACAATCGTTTGTCTTTTGATCATTTTACTTTTCACTTCCTCTTTACTTCCAGTATTTATTATTTAGTCATATGTTTACACTTAAATACAGTATTGTCATGTTTGACTTTAAATACATAATTAGCACCATTTTTCGAACTCTTCATTTTCTTAAAATAATAATTGGTACACAAATTACAAATTCAATCTCATGGGTCTTTTCATAAACATTTTATTTCTATAACCATTTTCTTATCATTATTGCTTATTAATTACAACATTTGGGAACAATTTCGGTTTTATCCCAAAGATTTCATTTTCTTTCAATCAAGCTCTTTGTCATTTATAACATTTACATTCAATTACTTTTACACTTCCGATTTATTCCTTTCAATCACTACAAGAAAAATGCAAATTAGCGAGGACAAAATTCCTCGCTAAATGAAGATTTTTCATTGCTAAATTAGTTTAGCGACGATTTAGCGAGGACAAAAATTCTCTAACAAAAGTCGTCCTAGCTGATTTTAGCGAGGACTAAATCCTCGCAAAACTAAGTTTTGCGAGTATTTTAATCCTCGCTAAGTTTTACGAGGTATCCTCGCTAAAGTTAGCGAGGATTAAAGTCCTCGCTAAAGTTAGCGAGGATTAAAGTCCTCGCTAAATTTTAGCTAGGACGAGTTTCTTGCTAAAATTTAACATGCATTTTGTAACAAAAATTGTTCTTGCTAAATTTAGCATGAGATTTATCCTTGATAAATGTTCATATGAATTTTTTTTTCTTAATTTAATATGAAAATTTTATTATTTAAATAATAAATTGAAAAATAATAAATTTATATTCACTCAATATTTAATATAAAAATATATTTATATTAATGAATAAATTGTTATTTACAAGTGTATATCATTACTAATAATATATCCAAAATAATACATCCATATATAACAGTAACAATTAAAAATCATAAATAGCTCATAAAATGCCAGTTGTTTTAGTTCCTATAGTTGTGTAGTGATTGATTGCAGATAACGAAGAACTCCATCCAATGTCATTATTAGAACTTGATCATCATATATTTTTGTCTATGAAATCATAGGAAATGTATAGCCAGTTAGAATACTTAAAAGCATCAGTAGAAAAAGCCACAAGACAGTACTCACATGAAATAGAGATCGTCCAAACCATCCTGCAAATGTGCTTGGATTAAGAAGCCTGTCAAAAGTAACAATTAATTAGCTAGCATAAACCAAAAGAAAAGATAATAGTTCTTATACAGACAGCAGTCATGCAGTTAACACCCATGCCATTATTGTTAACAAGTAATTCAAGCAAAATGAAGAAACAATATTGGCTGAAAGATAAAGCTATCTCACATTATTAATTCGATATGTTTGCCCACTTATAATCTGAGCAATTAATATATATATATATATATATATATATATATATATATATATATATATATATATATATATATATATATATATATATAACGGTTAGTATTTATGAATTGTCATCTCCTCATAATTCCATTATTTCAATATTATTGGCACAGTATTATTATCCTATAAAGACCTATATTTCAACCACAATTAATTTAATTTATTTAAAAAATACCATAGCAATAATACGAGAACTAGCTGCTGCAAGCTCCATTAAAAGGAACTGAACATTGGACAAATCCTTTTGGCATAAGTTTTGAATCAGGAAACTTTGTCATTGGATCAATGGGTTTTGAAGCTCCATAAGAACAAAATGTGACTGCCATGTCACAAAGTCTAAAATATTTTACTAGCAGCAGCATATATGATTAACAGGGAAGGATTCATTCAGGCAATAAGAGATACTTTTTAGCTCTCTCTAGTATCATTTAATGGGAAAACAGATAATTGCTTACAGCAGTTTTTATATGATTACCTTGCTTTACCATTACCATTAGCAATTGAAAAACTTTAAAAAGCAAATGGACAGATGATTGACAACCTTATTCCAAGAGTTCCCAAGGAATTCATTTACTGAAGCTGCATTTTGAGCATACACCAACGGAAAGGCCCAGAAACCCCAAATCCACCAGCTTGGTATATGCTCTGTCATGGCAACTCATGAAAAAAAAGGTTGAGATGAAAGATTGAACATAGAAGCTGCACCCAAAAAAATACACTCAATTACCTCTTGAAATGATGTATCCTCCAAGAGCCATGACAACCAACAAAGCAAAAGATCAAAGGTGTTTGCAACTATCATATTACGGCCCAATGATCCAATGACACGGAATAGAGCAATAGACATTTGGTGCAGACAGAAATATAACAATAATTGCTGAAAAAATCTGCAGATTTAAATAATTTTAAGCAAATATATTGCCAAAAATCTAACATTGAAGAAACAAAGTATGAGCCTAAATAACATCCTTTATATAAGAACAACACTATCTAACCCAAGACATATTTGCCAATCAAATATCATCAGACACATCATAATGACCAAGACGACCACTTATTACAAATTTATATATATGTTACCAAATTCCATAAAGTTGGAATTGTAAGATAATCAGTCACTAGCTGTTAAAAATCCCTATTATAATTCCATACCACAGTTTAATCACATAACTGAAAGCTACTTAAGAAATTAAACTAACTTTCATCAATATAACGCTCAGACTATTTCATTAGCTCTCCGATAAATGTAACAGTAGACGCAGTGCCATCTCCACTAATATAATCTTGAGCAACAGTTGTCTTTGCAATCATTATTGCAGTTGGATTTTGAATTTGTTGCAGCCAGATATAGAAAAATTTACTCATAAGATATTACTCAGAAATTGTAATAATTTGAAAAATTTAGAATGGACAGGTTCAAAATCTCTGTAAATTATTGGCTTTACCATGGAATGTAAGTAAGACAGGCCTTGAGCCATTCTGATCATAATCTTAACTCTCACTTCCCATGGAAGTAGCTGATCTGATTTTTCTGCACAATTATGTCAAGTAATAGCAAAACAAGGTCACTATAATCAAAGAATTTGAGTATAATTTAAGAATCTAATGAAATTAATTTAAAGAAATGCATAGTTGTTACTTCCAAACAAATGGTAATTTAAGCTTCCCTTTTTGCATGAATTCATAGACAATTAGGAGATTTTCATTTTCCTTACAGTAACCTAAAAGCTTGACAATGTTAGGAGGAGAAAGCCTTGCTAAGAAACCCATTTCTGTCTATAAAACAACAAATCACAGTAATCAGTCAAGCAACAAACCTTGAACTTTTCCATTCCTTTGTTAATTATGAAAAGCAAACAAAATGCAGTAAAATATATATATAGGAGTTCCATATTAGAGAACGGGTTGCAGTTGGAGAATAAATATGTGCATAGAACATAATCTGCAGCAAATTTATAATATATGTATATTCAGTTGTCAACTGAAATCTCCAATTTATTCATAGAACAGAGCTATACAACACATAGTTTTCAACTTTACCATTAAAGAAAATGTAAACAAAAATCAGATTTGTTCATCGATGGAGGAATACCTGGACAGTCTTCCCCAAATAATCTCGCCTTTTTTCCTTGTCAATAACAGCCTGAAATGCAAAAATAATAGAAAGAAATGACTTTAGCAACATAATTTTTCTAGTTTCTCTGTAGCAGATGATTAATCCACTTTTAAAATCCGAAAGTTAAGCAACTTCCCTATTGATGCTGGAAGAGAATAGAGAGGATCGTGATTTTGTTGGGAGCAGTGATAAGGCCGGAATAAGGTTTCTGCAAGCTACTCTCGCCATTTCTATTTTAGCTTCAAGCTCCAAGAGGAAAGAATAAAGGGACAAGAAGAGGTTTATCTGTAGAAACAATAGAGGTGAAAGAGGGCAGTGATGAGCAAAGAAACAGAGAGAGGGGAACGAGGGCAGCGAAACAGAGGGGAATAAGGTTTTTATGGATTTTGAAAAAATAAATCCCGCTAGCACCTGTTTTTATCCCGCTAAAATATTTGGATAATTTGCTAGGGCAATGGTCTCGCGAAATTGGCGAGAGTTTTTTTCCTAGCTAGTTTTACGTGTACTGTATCATCACAATTTAGTTCTTTTCCCTAGCTATTTTTACGTGTACTGTATCATCACAATTTAGTTCTTTTATTATATAATTAAATAATAATTGATATTATTGGATGTAAAAATAATAATTTATTTTAATTTAATTAATTTAGTTATTTAGCTAAATTAGACATTAGCGAGGATAATTGTTCTAGCCAAATTGGCGAGAATTTTTTTCCAAGCTAATTTTGCAATTAGCTAGGGTTTGATTCTCACAAAATTTGGCGACAATTATTTTCCAAGCTAATTTTGTAATTAGCTAGGATTTGGTTCTCGCGAAATTGGCGAGAATTTTTTTCCAAGCTAATTTTGCAATTAGCTAGGATTTGGTTCTCACAAAATTGGCGATAATTATTTTTCTAGCTAATTTTGTAATTAGCTAGGATTTGGTTCTCGCCAAATTGGAGACAATTTTTTTCCAAGCTAATTTTGTAATTAGCTAAAGTTTGACTCTCGTAAAATTAATGAAAAATTTTTTCAAGCTAATTTTATAAGAACCATATTCTCGTGAGGTTGTGAAATAATTTCAAAATGGAGGGAGTTTTAGAAATAATGGCGCCAGCTAAATAAAGTTTGATACTTTTATTTAGCTTGGAAATTAGTCCTAGCAAATTTTGCTAGAGAAAATATCCAAGCTAATTTAGAGTGGAAAATAGTTGTAGCAATTTTTGTGAGGACCTCTATTTCTCGCTAATGGGTATATAATTATATACATCAACCTATATTGTTATTATTATATAATTATTAATAATTAATATTATTAAATATAAAAATTTTTATTATATAATTATTAATAATTAATATTATTAAATATAAAAAATAATTTAATTTTATTTAATTAATAATAATTTAGTTTATTTAATTTTTGCCAAAAAATTAAATTAACTAAATTTACAAAATTAAATATGATTAAGTATCATGAATTAAGTATCAGTGAGGGAATAGCGAGGGCTATGTCCTCGCTAAATTGGCGAGGATTACATTCCAAGCTAATTAGCGAGAGATATATTCGTAGCTAAATTAGGCATTAGCGAGGATAATTATTCTCGCTAAATTAGCAAGAAACATTTTCGTAGCTAAATTAGGAATTAGCGAGGACAATTTTTCTCGCTAAATTAGCGAGGATGAAATTTCTCGCTAATTAGCTCACATGTAACATGTCAACCTATCCAAGAATTAGCGAGGATAATTGTTCTCGCTAAATTAGCGAGAAACGTATTCGTAGCTAAATTAGGAATTAGCGAGGACAATTTTTCTCGCTAAATTAGCGATGATTAAATGTCCGCTAATTAGCTCACATGTAATATGTCAACTTATCCAACAATTAGCGAGAAAAATTTTCCTCGCTAATTAGTGAGAGATATATTCGTAGCTAAATTAGGCATTAGCGAGGATAATTGTTCTCGCTAAATTAGCAAGGATGAAATTTCTCGCTAATTAGCTCACATCTAACATCCTAACCAAGAATTAGCAAGGAACATTTTCCTCGCTAATTAGGGAGAGACATATTCGTAGCTAAATTTGGAATTAGCGAGGACAATTGTTCTCGCTAACTTAGCGATGATGAAATTTCTCGCTACTTAGTTCACATGTAACATGCGAACCTAACTAAGAATTAGCGAGGAATATTTTCCTCGCTAATTACCTTACATGCCACATGAATTAAGCATTAGCAAGGACAATTTTTCTCGCTAAATTAGCGAGGATGAAATTTCTTGCTAATTAGCGAGGACTTATTGTTCTATGCTAAACTAATCAGTTTGTTTGACTGTTGTGCTGGCCAAATTTGTCGCTAAATTTTGCGCCAAAATTTAGGCGCCCAAATTAGCTAAAAATTGTCAATTTTCTCGCTATGTTGTTGCAAAATATATGTTCATTTGCATCCGACAATCATTTGCGACAAAAATTCATTTATCGTCGCAATTTTGTTGCTATATCAGTGATTTAGCAACGATTTTTCTTGTACTCGCTAAATTTTGTCGCTATTCTGCAATTTTCTTGTAGTGAATATGCCCCTAATGCAATATGACAGGACTCTCAAAAAGGATATACGAAACATGGACCCAAAAGTCCCACTAAACAGATAGAGAAATGATCTCGGAAGATCAAGTCTCACAGAGCAGAAAACAAATACACTTTCACTTTCACTTTACACTGAAGCTATGGAGATCAAAGATCCCACCCATAGCTAAGCAAGTCGCCATGACTTGTACCGCGGTACAGAGGTGTCCCTATGGCTAGCCAATTATATCCTGAATAAGAATATCACTACCTGACTATTGCTAAGGGCAAAAACAGTCAAGGCTTTTCTGAATGATTTTCAAACATCAATAATTTTAATTTCTTTTATTTTACTTAAAACAGTGTATTTTGTCAATCGCACTCTTTTTAGTGCTATCGACTATACAATAACTTTTTCTTTTCGTTTTCTTTTTCTTTTCAATCACTTTTGCGTGAATTATTTGACAATAATTCACTATAAATAATTTAATTAATTATTTTCTCGATATATATATTTTTTCCATATTTTGTGAATTATATCAGAATAATTCACTCTTTTCTTTCTTGGCACTTATTGAATTATTTCTTTACAATTCAAAAATATACTTTTACAGTCATTTTATTCACTTTTTGACTCTTAGTCAATCTCTTACTCTTTCGGTCTAAATTTGCGATTATTTGAAAATTGCAATACGTTATACGAGTTGTGAATTATTTATAATAATTCACCGTTTTATTCGAATTATGAATTATTTTGTAATCCTTTAGGTACTGTTCATTTATACGGTTACTATTTACTCATACGATTACTATTCACAAATCATTTACTATGGTTAATTTATTCACTATACTTTTTATTTTCTGCAAATTTATCATTTAATCTCCTTTTTTTTCTTAAACAAAATGTACATTAAATTATCAGCTTTTAATTGTTTATTGAATTATTTTTCAATAATTCAATATTTCAATTACGTATATTCCATATTTATTTCTAAATTAATCCATATATCACATAAATTTCGTAAAAATTTATGTGAATATTGTTTTTCAATTATTGTCATAATTTCTTATTTCATGAATTATTTTAACATAATTCATCATATACCATACACTTAACAATTCTCTAAATTTCCGTAAATTTCATTAAAAATTTATAAGCAATTTATTTTATGCTTATTATCATTATATAACATAATCAACAAAAATTCTCTACTTGATCAATTTCATTATTCAATACATATTCCAAAATAATCATGTAAATTTCTATAAATTCCATAACAATTTATGGATATATATATATTATTTCATCTTCTATCAATTAGGACATAATTTCATTAATTTACAACACAATAATTCATTTCTTTCACAAAGAAATTTTTGATTCACAAAGGAAATTTCTTAATAAATTTCCTTAACCCAATTTATACACTATATTAGGCTTAATTAAAATTTAATTGAACAACAATAACACTAATTTCAATATTAATCAATAATTCAATATTTTTCCTTAATAAATTTAAAGGAAAAATTCAACAAATTAAGGAAAATTAAAAGATTTCGTAGTCACATACCATAACGGTCGAATTCGTTTCAATTTGCTTAATAATTTGCTTGCCGGAGACTCGCCGGAACGTCGCCGGAGGCTCGCCGGTGACAATCCGCCGGTGCCACCTTGTAGATCGGAATCCCCTCTTTCATTTTTCCGGTGGTCACGCGTTCAAATTATTTCTTGGTTGGCCGGAATCTTCACTTAAATAACCCGCCAAACCCATTTCCGATCTACCGATCGCCGGCGTTTGAGGAGCGATGAAATACACCGGAAGACTCGTCTCGTCGCCGGGAGTTGATCGGTGGTGGCGGTGTTCTCATCCGATGTCTTGATTCGCCGGAACAAACGAAAAATCCATTTAAACTAAAACTAGAAAAACTCGACGATTGGACCACCACAATGGAGGCCGGACGCCGGTGAGAGGAAGAGGGCGCGCTGCTCATCGCCGTTGCGGTGGTGGCCGGCGTGAAGGGCGGCCGGTGACCCTTCCTATCTTTCTTCTTTCTCTTTTCTTTTTCTTTCTTTCTTTGTTTCGTGGTCGACGACCACTGCATTCTTTTTTTTTTTTTTACATTTGGTCCACGTTTTGCTTTTCTCTTTGTTTGTTTCTTATTGCCTTTATTTTATGATTGTGGCCACTAGGCCACACAAATTTGCCGACTTTTCTCTTTTTTTTTATTGTCTTGTCTTTTTTTTTTATTTTCATATATTTATTTTTATATATTTATTTATTCATAATTTTACTATTTTGGTACCTAAAACTTTTGCTATTATTTCAAAGCTCATATTCACATTAAAATCGATTTCATAATTTTTATCACATCAAAAATAGATGGGACATAAATTTTCAACTCAATCGGAGCCCATTATCGGTCCGATTTAAATTTATCAGTCCAATCCAAAAATATCGATGTTATTGAAAAATTTACTTTTTTTCAGCCAAAATAATATATATATTATTTTAGGCTTAACTGTAATTTTTTTATAATTTTTGGAGTTCGTTTACTATTTTTAAATATTTATATAATATTGAGTCAATTTTCCGATAATAAAAATTGACTCGCTACCGTTTTCATATTTTTGAATTTTTGAGATCCATTTGACCTCTATTTCACTTCAAATTTCAACCCTGGACTCACTATGATCAATATTTTCTGATGGTCCAATAAAATATTTTTCACTTTCGGATGCACTTTTCGGCCCGAAAAATACTATTCACTGTCGGAAAATACTGTTCACCGGCTAACCCGGTGTTGAGGCCGTTACAATTTTGATGGATAATTTTTTTTTGTTTGAGTGTTTATACAGTAGTATTTATAAAAATTATACTAATTAATAATATTTTAAAAAATAGAAAAAAATTCGGTTGAACCGGTCGAATCACGAACCCTCAGCCATGTCGGTTCTTTATGCGGTTTGGTCTTAATAA
The DNA here is from genome assembly GCA_037975025.1 of Excoecaria agallocha. NCBI lineage: Eukaryota > Viridiplantae > Streptophyta > Magnoliopsida > Malpighiales > Euphorbiaceae > Excoecaria > Excoecaria agallocha. The sequence goes on from JBBPFJ010001128.1 coordinate 22,857, forward strand.
CATAGATAGTTAGATAGATAATTTTGCCCCCTTTAAAATTTTGTTTTTACACTTCTCTCCTTAACTTATTTTTTAAGTTTTTAATCACTAAAACCTTTTATCTTCCTAATTCCATTCAAACAAAAATACAAAATTTTATTCTTATTTCTTTGAATTTTTAAAGGAAAATCAGATAAATTTGAAAAGAAACTAAAAACTATTGCAAAGATTTATCTTTAATTAAAGGTTAAAAATTTAGTTTTCAATTTTTTTTTGGCTTTTATATCTCTTAAAGGTTAGTAATTCAGTTTTTGCTTTTTTTTGCAAGTGCTAATTTAGTTAGGTTTTATATTATTTGTTTGAATTGATGAAAACCTTTAAAATAAATTATTAATTCAAACACATCCTAAGAGGAAAGCTAGTAGAGAAGAAAAAAATAAAATTTTGAGCAAATGCTACTTATAAAGGAGACATCGTGAATACTGAATAAGGAGTGACATTAATAGTGTTTGGGCATTTGATTTAGGAATTTTATGGGCCTAAATACATTAGTTTGGCTTAATTGATGTATTTGCAGTTGTAAACAATTTAAATAGATTAAAAAAGAAAGCATTGTTAGTTATAAGGAAAGTTTGCATCAATTGTATTCACGATACATCACTAAGAAATTATTAAGAACTCTGTTGTATCAGTTGTAGACTATAACGCTCCAAAACTCGATTTGATTGATAATTGGTAAATAGTACTTCTATGTAAATTTTAGCGGTAAAATTTATAAAAATGAGTTCATTGTGGGTATTATTTTTGGGCTTTAAAATGATGATTTTTAAATAAATGCATGTTAACAATCAACAAGCAATTAACACAAATAAATTAATATGTGAGGGAAATAATAATAATAATAATAATAATAATAATAATAATAATAATAATAATAATAATAATAATAATAATAATAATAATAATAATAAAAGGAAGACAACAATTTCTAGAGTCCCTAGAAATTTCTAGAGGAAATAGTATGGCTATAAAAATTTACTAAAGGAGGTAAAAAAAAACAAAAAGAAAAAGGAAATAAAAGAGAGAGGAAGAAGGGAAATTGGGAAAAAAGGAGAAAAGGGAGAGAGAGAGGGGAGATTGGGAAATAGAATTCTGAATATGTGGACATAAGGCAATTAATATTTATAATGATAGAAAAATACTGAAAAGTATGGAAATGAATAAAGTGTTATACCCTTAGTGTCAGTGGGTAACCCAGGACCCTAGAATAGTATGGTTAGCCATAAAGACACTTACCCCGTGGTATTCTGTTCTGCTCTGTTATACTCTGCTCTATTATCTGAAAAAAATACTGATTACTCTGTTATCCGGCATATTATTAATAGTTTGAGGAGTAGTCGCATACTCCCAAATAGTATGGACACTCCCGGTGATTAGATTTGCTTATTCGTTGATCCGGTTCATGAATTTTTTTGCTATCAATAACTAGGGGCAAAATGATAATTTTGAATAAAACTGCGTAAAAAGGAAAATTTTGGCCTTATAAATATTGAAAATGTGAATTAAAATGAATAAATATGAAAAAAGTCAACCAAAGGTCAAAGTTGGTCAACATAACAGAAAAAGTCAACTGCAGAGATAAAATAGTAAATTTCTACTCTGACTAGTAAATTATTGAAATTAAATAAAAAAAATTTTGAGACTATTTAATGAGTAATTGGACATGAAATGAATAAATTATGAATTTATGAAGTTATAAGAGTATAATAAATAATAATAGTTAAACTGAATTAAATAAATAAATTAACTTTGTTGAAATTCTTTGTAAATGTATCCACCACTAAGC